>PVJA010010939.1:0-56055 GCA_004027025.1 Myocastor coypus
GGTCTGCTGACAGAGACTGAAGTCTTGGAAGAGGTGATCAGATCTAAAATTAAGGCCAGGGACCTGCAAGGACTGGGAGGGTTGGAGGACTCATTAGAGAGCTCACTCTCTCAGGAGTCCTTGCGGTTGGCCGTCGTGCTCCCGCTGACCTCCCCGATTCAGGTCTCAGCATCGTGCAGCTTGGGCACCCCTTGTCCTGCCCCGGCTGCTAAGTCACTGCAGTCCGTCTGCCTCCTCGAGAGCCGTGCTGCTGCTACGCTACCATTCCTCCCGGGATGCTGAGAAATCGGGCAGCTCCCTTCACGCAGGGGCGCGCTTTCTGGCCTCAGCTTCGTTCTCCAAGTCTGTTCTTGGTGGTGAATGGCTCAGCGGGGGCTGTTCCTTTCCAAACATAGCGCTTTGTGAGGACTCCATGCAAAAGACCAGAGGACAAAGGACCCCGCTGTGAGTGGTCCTCTCCTCTTGTGAATTCCCTCCCCAGGACAGTGCCCACCTGGGGTTTGTCCTCAGACATCCAGGTCACCTGACCTTGGGTTTCTGCATAGAAATAGAATAGAGAGGAGAGGGGGACAGGAAAGCCAGGAAGACAGGTGCAGGCTGGCCTGAGACCCTCCAGCGCTCAGGTGTCCTGAAGGTGTGGTCAGAGGAGACACAGGTTCATCCCGTTAGTGTCTCCTTCAGCAGCTTTTCTCCAGGGGGTGTTCCCTGGGTGAGTATTTGGAGGTTGTGTCCAGTGCCGGGAGTGCACACTGGAGGGGAAGGGGCTGGCAAGCAGAGGGGAGCAGGCTGTGAGTAGCTGTTTCGTTTTATTCTATTTTGCTATATTTTATTCTTTCTTTTTTCATTGATAAGTATTTATTGAATATTGTATCTTATTTTGAATTAAATTCCTTCGGATTATAAAATGTCCCTCTGTGCCAATTAGTATTTTGGTCTGTATTTTTTTCTTTCTAGAAAATTACTTTTAATAAGAAATAGCAACAAGGTAGTTTCAAAACGCGTTGGTAGGACAGCCACAGTAACTAACACAAATGCATATTGTTGTCTTCATAGTAGTTGTTCAGAGTACAAGATGCAGACGTGATAACTTCTCTAAACTGTTCTATTCTTTCAACGTGGTGACCTAGTTGATGCAGGCAGCTTGGCCCCTTTTCCGCCTGTCCCCTGTAGACACGTTTGGGCCATATTCGAGGGTTGGCTTTGTGCAGGGTGGGAATTTGGCCAGACTTAGAGGCCAGTGGTGATTTCATGCAAGGTTTTTGAGTAAAAGACCTGGCTGCTCCTCTGTTCCTGTGCCTTATACTGTGGTCCTAGATGTTCAGTTTCCCCCATTTTGTTTCTCTCTCCTCCTGTGACCTCCTGCAATGGTGGGTTTTAGAAGGGAATGAGGCAGACAGATGTGCCAGCCCCACGGATCCTGCCCGTGCTGCTGGTGAGCAGTGCCTGGGCAGTTTGCAGGTGTGGCGGGTGCAGGCGGGGTGGGCAGCGAGGCCTGTTGAGGTCGCTCGGCCTGTGGTTCTCGTCGTGGCCTGTTGGGGGCGCTCGGCCTGTTCTCGTCTGCTTGGCAGCCTTATATAGCTCCCGGAAGTCGCCGAGTGCCGGTGTTGCTGAGCGCTCCTTGTTTCGAGGCTCTGCCAAGGGTGCTTCTGCACGTGCGCTGCCTGCGTCAATGCTTGTAGCAGCCCAAGGTACCCCTCGTCACAAGCCACATGGTGACCAGAGGGACTTGGTGGAGTGGCCCATCCTAGGCAGACGGTAAGGGGCAGCGTTTAGGGTGGAACCTGACCAGCTTGACTCCGATGCTACTGTGCTATACAGGGCATGACTGGGCTTCGGGATCCAGCAAGGCAGGAGGAAAGCTTCGCGCCTTACCTCATGGTGGGGCTCGCAGCAGCGCAGGCGCATCCAGGGTACTGCGTGAAGCTCCAGGCTGTGTGCGCAAGGTGTGTGTGAAGCCTAAAGGAGCTTCCTGCTGTGACTTGGGCCCCATCCTGATGATGCATTGTTATGAAAGTGAAAACGTTGTGAAATCTAGATGCATTTGGAATCCAGAAGGCTTCCAGTCCCAAGCATTTTATGTGAGGAATGCTGAGCAGGTGTAGAGTAGCTCCTTACCTCACAGACGCTGAGCTCTACCAGCTTCCGGCTCGAGGTCCTTTGCCTTTTCGCGCGCTAGCCTTTCGCTGGTCAGGCCAAGGTCTGGGCAGTGTAGATGATGGCCAAAGTGTATATAGCAGGACCGAGGGGAGCATGGCTGGGGCCCTCCCCCCATGGTGGTCTCCCCGATCTACAGGAGGACTTTCGGACAGTCGATGGGCAAGCTTGCTTGTTTGGAGACGGCGTCATGACCTGAGCGCCACATGGCTCCAGTTAGGAGCAAACCGATAGAACAGCTCTCCTGGGGAGGAGGCTGGTGGCACAGGCTGAGGCCAGAGGTTGGGGGCCTTGATGCCGGGCAGACCCCTTCACTTCATGCTGTGTCTTCAGTAAAAGACTATTGGACCTGGGGAGGTTGCCCAGTGGCAGAGGAGGTCACCCAGTGGCAGCAGAGGTCGCCCAGTGGTAGCAGAGGTCGCCCAGTGGCATTGGAGGTCGCCCAGTGGTAGCGGAGGTCATCCAGTGGCAGAGGGGGCCACCCAGTGGCAGCAGAGGTCGCCCAGTGGTAGTGGAGGTCGCCCAGTGGTAGCGGAGGTCGCCCAGTGGTAACGGAGGTCACCCAGTGGCAGAGGAGGCCACCCAGTGGTAGTGGAGGTCGCCCAGTGCTAGCGGAAGGTGTTCAGTGGTGGCAAAGGTCACCCAGTTGTAGAGCATTGCCTGGCCTGCGATGGACCCTGGGCTTCATCGGCAGCACCTCAGAACATATAATAACAAAAAGCAGGACTCATCTTTGTACATTGTAAGTTAACACACATCTGAAATTTTCATGTTTCATAGTTTCAAATGAGAGAATTTATGTTCTATAGTGAATGCTGACTTTTTAAAATAAAACTCTTATTTTGAAATGTATTTGGTATAGGGTCTCACTACACAGCTCAGACCTGTAATGGTCCTCCTGTTTTCAGCCTCACCAGTGCTGGGATTACAGGTGTGCGCCACCATGCCTCAACTTGGTGGCCAGGTCAGCATGCCCAAGGGTTGACCTGGTGTGGCAAGTGGTGCTGGGATTGAACCCCAGTCCTTGCGCTTACCTAAGCAGGTGCTTAGTCTGCTGAGTTGTCTAGCTGGCACTAACATAAACGTTTTACTAAGATCTGTTAAAGGCATCTACAGAAAGAGAAGCTCGACTGGTACCTGCCCTATCCCTTTGAAAGCATACAAGAAATTTTGGCCCTGAACTTTTTCACTTGAATTGGTATTGCCATTTTACGTCTCCATAGAACCGTAGCCCATTAGGATGTTTTAAGCTTGGAGTTCTTTCACAGATTATTTGCCCAACTTCACGACAACAAAAATATAAAATTGAAAATTTAATTCTAACTGGAATTTATGGGTATATAAAGTGTTATGTGGTAAATTTTTCCAGTTGAATCACCACTAAAATTATTAATGTACATTTGAATCATTTTTAAAATGTACTAGGAAAGTGTTTCAGAAATTGTTTGGGCTATAAAGAATTAGTTCATGTACCTATGGATAGGCCTTATTTACTTTGGGAGTTAAACTGGGTTAAACACCAATTCTGTTTCCATTTTTCATAAATATGTGCTGAGAAAATTTGTTGCTCTGAAGAGGAAAAGAGAGACAGGCAGTGTGAGCGGCATTTTTGTCTCAGCTGCACCATTTCTTTGGATTGAAGTTGTATACCAAGAGTCCCACCTTGATTTTACACCAAGAATAATTTGAATGACTTACGTCAGCTGGCCTTGTGTCGACTCTCACAATTGTTGGAAGTCGCTGGTCTCTAGGTGTCTACGCCCAGGCCCCTAGGGCACCGCCTTCTCCTTTGCTGGGAAGCAGGCCGAGACCTGTGCCAGATTCACTGGGCACCGCCAATGGCACCTGCTATTTTCTTTTTTAAACTTTTGAAGGCAGCTTGTTTATGAGACATGTACAAAGGTAGTGAAAACAAAAACAGGGTTAATTATTGGTGCAGTAGTCAATTCGTTCTTCAAACACACACATGTCTGTTGCTAGTGTCTGTGAGTGTGTTCTGTATGTGTTGCCAGAGGCTTAGGCTGCTCCGTGAATGAGAAGTCTCAAGATCTGCTTGGCAGAGCGGCCTTCTCACGCCTGCCACTCAAACTAGCCTGACTTCCTCTGAGAAAAAGCTTTAGTTTTTCAAGTTCAAATTAGTTTTAATTTGCATTTTAAGTAAAAATGTGAAGTGCTAAGAAGAAATGATAAATTACTTAAAGCAGTTCATGGTTTAGTTATTTTGAAAACAGGTAGAGATTTAAAAGAATTTATTATTTTTGCACTGTTATAAAAGCATGACACGTCATTTTGCTTTATATGAGTGTAATATAGTGAACACCTAAACTTATGAGGTATTTCAAAATGAGCATCACGGTGCCAGAGCGGCTGCTTTTCTGTTAACTATGCGTGCATGCAAAGGCTGAGTTTTGGTGTCTGACCTCCAAACGTGATTAGCTAACCCTGTACATGTCCTCAGAAGTAACTCCGCGTGCTTTGCGCAGCTTTGTGAGTGGCTGGGATGCGTTCATGCCAGGGAGGTGGCCTGGGCTGCTGCACAGACTGCACAGCAGGCCGCAGAGGCTTGTGCAGAAGGCTCGACTACAAAACGTTTTGTGAAGATCAGCTGCCACTGGAAGGGTCACTATGTAAGTGAGTATTTGCTCAAACAGACTGTCTCCCAGCGCAGCATGCTTTGAATCTGAACCAGGCCTCGTATTTTTATTGGTGAGATTCTTCTGGTATGATTTGAAAAAATTACGAAGCATTGGGCCGTAAAGAGTGTCAGGAATATCTTCTCTTGAAGTCACTGGAAAGTTCTTTCCTTTCAGGCTAGTGTCCTGTTTGAGTGTCAGGATCCACGCTCACAAAACAGAATTGTCGCACTTCGGAGTGCTTACACACACTTTTTGTGTGCAACATTGCCAGCTGCCCTCTCTGTGTGACTTCCCTGTGAGATGCATGCCTTGACTGTGGAGGAAGGAGTGTAGGGCTTGGATTACTTTTATGACAGCATCATCTCTAGTGACCTGGGGTACCCAGGCAGCCTAAAGAGCAGTCGCCTTGTGTTTTTAAGGGAATAATGCCAGAACACAGAGCCTGCGTGTTTTGCGCGGATGCAGCACTTCTTGGTAATATTTTCAGTCAGGGTTGCTTGTGCCTGTGAATGCAGTGCCTGCGCACAGGGCGGGTGGATGCACTGTGCTTGGCGGTGGTTGGATCAGTCAGTGCTTGCTAGAGAAACAGATCTACTACGAGATACATGAATATATATGAGGATGTTCAAGACAGGCCACCAGGGGCCACCTACAGAGCCTCGTGCGGAAGGGTGCTCTGGGGCCGCTTGCCTGCTGGAGAGCCGAGCTGCCCAACTCAAGGCCGAGGAAGGCCTGGAGCCCACTGTGGTCTCGAGTGAGTCCACATCAGGAGGCTGAAGAACGCCAGGAGACGATGGCCCAGATGAAAGGGAGGTTGGGGCTGCTCTCGCGAGACAGGAGGGAGCCCTCCGTGTCTTCCTTTTATCCCACTCAGGCCTCAACATGGCTGGCTGGTGCCACCTGCACCTGGGGTGGGCTTCCCACCACCCACACCCAGAACTCTGCTAAGTGGATGAGTGGGGTGGGGGGCCAATGCAGCACACCCCTGTGACCCAGCCACCGCGCTGCCGCCCCACCATCACGCACAGGTGGCTTTAGGGAGGCGCATGGGGCCGAGGCTGGACAACGGTGAACACTGCAGTGTGCTCCAGAGAACTTCTCAATGCAGTGAGTTTCCTGGAGCGTAGCAGCATATTCTGGGCAGTTGTCAATTTCTAGTGGGATTCTTGCCTTGTTCCCGCAAGCAGAGCTTTGAGAGAACAAGCAGTGCCCGGGGCTGCAGAGATGCATAGAGTGTCCTGCGTGTTGCCGTGCTGCCCGGGCCTTCACTCTGTAATCTCCGACGTTTCTTGCCGGGGATGTGGGTGAGGGGGTTCTCCATACCAGGCCATCCTGGCACCTGGTCTGTTGAGGCTCCAGAGAAGCTCAGAGCTCAGCTTCTTGTAAGTTCTACAGAGCAGTGGTAGGACCTTTGTCACGTGTCACTAAGGAATGTGGCCCAAGTAACTCTGCCTGTGAGCCCAGTGGATGTGCTTGGAGCAGATGGAGGAACAGGGCCATGTCCTGGGTCCCTGAGGCTGTCCCTTGAGCAATGTGCATTTCCATGGGGAGAGATGGCGTAGCAGGCTGGGGCCCTGTAGATTCGGGGTGGAACTTGATCCCCACGCGACCTGTGTGTCTGGGGAGCTAAGAGTGCACACGTTTAGGGGTACATTGGTGCCCTCTTCATGAGAGTTATTTGGAAATGAAAAACAAAGTGCCAAAGTATCCAGAAATAGGCATTGGATTAAGAAGGCGATGGTGCATTTATGTAGTGGACTGTGTACAGTCACTAGGAAGATGACAGAAAAACAAGGACGTGTGACACTACCAATACAGTGATCTAGGGCCAGGCCTCACATCAAAAGTCAAGTGTTTAGGAAAATGTCCCATGTACTTAACATGTTTATTGAAAAAAATCTATGGAAATGTATAGATCATAGATTATTAGCGGTGGTGTTTTTTTTTTTGTTTGTTTGTTTCAGACAGGGTTGCACTATCTAGTGCAGCCTGGCCTTGAACTCACTTGTGTAGCCCAGCCTAGCCTCGAACTCACAGTGATCCTCCTGACTTAGCCTCCTGAGCGCTGGGATTTCAGGCATGTATCACCACATTTGGTGAGCAGCAGTGATTTTTAATACCGTTTGTTGATGATTTTGTTTTCCTTCAACTTTTCTGTGTCTACAAGTTTTCTACATGTTTTATGAGAAGTTGCTTACGATAGTTATTATGTAAGAGTTGACTCAGTGAGCACTTAACTCAGTACAGAGCTCTGTAGGACCTGACTTGCCACATGTTTAGAAACTGAACAACGAAGAAGGAAGATTTCCTGGAGCCAAAATTTATCCCTAGTTTTCTCTGCTCTGAAACGTATAAAATACAAAAGACGCAACACAGAGATGCAGGCGTGAAAGCCCATCCCCGTGCGCCTCGTTGGCAGCAGAGCGTGCCTGCCGCCAGTCGTGCTCTAACCCTCGTTTGGCTGGCATTTCCTCCAGAATTGCTTCTTTGCTACAGTGTTAATGGGTTGGTTAATTTGTGAGCAGCACTTCTAATTGTATTACATCTCTGCTACCTTATTAAGCATTCGTGCTGAATTAGATCGGAGAGCTTGGGAGAGCCATGTGCCAGTGGCCACAGGGCTGGGAGTGCAGGGGGTCTGCAGGTGCCAGGTGAGCCTGGGTGCTAATTCAGACTTAGGCCCCTACCACCACTGAAGGGAAGCCCCGCTCCCAGGGCTGGGAAGTGCTAAGTTCGGCATCCGCCATGGTGCTCTGTGTGTAAGCACCCATTTGAGGGCTAAAACACGCAACCAGCCTGCTCGTCTTATGTAGGTCTGTGGGGACTCACTTCTATTTGGGGAGAAAGGAATAAACAAGAATTAACAAACTCTCAAGAGCGTGCTGTGTATTTTTTTAAAATCTGCTTTCTTGTGATTCTATTTAGGCATCAAGCTTGAGGTGTTCTGTGCTTTCAGAAGAGCGGAAAGCAGCTTCAGAAAATATAATTGGACTAAGTCTATTTTGAAAAACTAAAGATGATAGTCTGGAGTCCGCTGATTTCTTAGAACTGTAGCTGACAGCTGCTTTCTTCTGGATAGAGCCTCTGAGAATGTTTGCTGTGTTCTGAGGAGTGGAGGCGGGCAGGAGGGGATGAGCTGCTCATTCCAGCCTCTGGGTGCTGGGCTGCGGCCCCACTGTGTGTACACGGTCCGAGTGGCACGCAGTGTGCACCTTGACCTTCCGTCCTGCACAGTTTATTACTTTGTAGTGTCAGCAGCAGTACAATCACAAGGAAAATGTTTAGCAGCCTGCTGGCTCTGCTTAAAGCTTTTTGCTCCTTTTACTACGTAGTTGAGCTTTTTCCATAACAAATCCCGAAGCCTTCTTAAGGATGGAAATCAGTCCAGCCCAGCAGAGCCAGTGCTCCTGCTTCCTCAGTGGCTCTGCTTTCCCCTCTGGAATTTCCTGGCCTTCGCTGTTGGCTTCTGTGGGATGGTCCCAGATGTGTCCAGAGCTGCCTGGACAGTGGAATCACAAAGGTTTCAGTGGGTCTTTGCTGGTTTATAGGCTCCGTGCTGCTGCAGGGGACGTGGGCTGGGCGGTGATCTGGTTTGGACAGGGTTTTGCATGTTGCGTTTGTGCCTTGGGAACTATGCGCTGGACAGAGGCTCAGTGTGAGGCCATCGGGTCCCTGGGGCAAAGGCTGCGGAGGAGGTGATGGGTGAACCAGACAGTTCCTAGGAGTAGGCGACAAAGCACAGGCACAGCTGATCTGGGACTTTCAGTCTTCAAAACTGTGAGCTGCAGAAAACTTGCTGTAAAGGGCTCAGCCTCAGGTGTTCTGTCGTGGTCACAGGAAGTGGGCCAATGCAGAGGGCAGAAGCAGGGAAAAGCGAAGGCGGAGGTGCTTGGAGTGCTGGCTCACCACCTGTCCAGCCACAGGATGAACAGCGTTGTCTGAGGGTGTCCCCAGTGTGTGCTGCCCTTTGTCATGCAGGCCTTTCTTCTGCCTGTTGTCACCACGAAAGCAGGAAACAAGAATGCTGATTTCCACGGTCCCCTTCCAGGACAGACCCCTGGGGTACTCCGACTGAAGGCCTTCCATCACGCCACCTCTGAAGTGCCCACTCGCTCCTCGTGGCGCCAGGGCTCAGGACCAAGCCCTGACACTCGGGCCTTTCAGGCTGCTGGTCTGGGCCATGGTAGTGGGAGTTGGAATGGGGAAGATGAAAGGGCCCTTTGCTTTGGAGCCGTCACAGTGGGTTGAAGAGAGCTTCTGAAGGCTCTTTCCAGATTTGTGAGAGGAGGAAAAGGAATACGGTGTCTAGTAGGACCGGATTTGAACAATTTCTAGATGTTTCCAGAGGGCTCCTCCCATCTTGTTAGGTTTCCCAGCTCCTTGTAACGATTTACACGTTTCGTTGTTTTTCACTGTGCTAACTGCCTAGGATGCTTCCTGGAATACGCTCGGCAAGGAGTGTGTGTGAAGGGACAGCTTCATTAATAATTGCTGGTGTGGAGCCTTCTCTGCCTCTGTCTCCCCTCCCCCCTTAATTGGTTGAGTATTAATAAACTCATGGTTTGCTTCAAGGGCACAGCAAGTTTTTAATGGTCTGACAGAAATTTCAGGAAGAAAACTAAAGAATTAATGCAATAAATAATTATTACTTGCAGGGTTTTTGTTGTGAAGATAATAAAATGTTAAAAAGCAAGCCACTTGAGCAGAAAGTAATTTCCCTGACGGGTACCACCCAGGCAGCACCCACAATACAGCAGCCTTTCCCTGCGTGTCCGGGAGACCTGTGTCCTGCGGAAATGCTTCCCTGCATTATGGAAATGTACTTTCCCTATCAGCAGAGGAGAATGGAACTCCAGGCTTCTAATTAATCTTGGCTGACGTTTGATTTCATACCCAAGTTAAAGGCAGGAGGCAAGGGAGCTGCCGCCTCCCCACGTTCATGACCACAGGCAAATCTCTCCATTAATGTCACACTGCATCTGTGTGTCTCGCGGTGGCTGCCACATGCCAGTCATTAGTACATTAGCAATCAGTTGCGTCCACTTTCTACCCGCTGCTTCCCAGTGTGAGGAAATGGCCTGGCAGGATTTTTCCTTCACAAGCCTTTAACCTTGAGCCTCCAGATTAATGACATCAGGCTCTTGCTCAGAGGCAGTGCTGTGCCCTTCCTACTTGGCCTGTTGGGACTCTCAGCCTCTCGGCGAGGACGGCCCCTGGCCCCAGTATCCAGTGACGACCGCCAGGATGCAGCCCACCTGTGCTGCTGATCTGAGGCTTCCTGGAAGGAAGGGCTGGGGTGGGGCCAGACCTGGAGGATCTGAACACATTTTCCGAAAGGCATTACAGAGTTCTTTGAGGCTGAGCTTAAGACGCTTTCCCGCTGTAGTTCTCATGCATGCTAGGGAGGCAGGTGTGTTCACCTGGGCAGCAAAAGACAGTTCGAGTCTGTGCAGGACTTGGTGCCTGATTCCAGGGCGCTGAAGTGAAGTGGGTGGTGAGGAGGCGAGAGCGTGGCTGGCGGCGGAGGACAAGGGCACACACATCCTCAGGCTGCCCACTCGACGCGCCAACAGGGGGCTGCAGGGACCTTTTCTGCGAGGGAGAACCAGTCTCTGCTTGCTGTTTCAGGGTGGCCTTTTCTCACTGGGACAATGTTGTGATCAAGGTGGTAGCAGAGTGTCTGTAGCTTATTTTTTCTTTCTTTCTTTTTAAACCTGTATATTGAAGCAGTCACTTGACGCTGTCCAGGCATGGTGGCACTGGCCTGTGCTCCAGCACTAAGGGGCTGAGGTGCGAGGATAGGTGTGAAGCTGTCCTGGGCTGCACAGTGAGCTTGGGCCAGGGTGGACTGCGTGCTCGCTTGCACACTGCACACCGGTCTCAGTTCAGGAGAGCAGTTCTGTGGGGGCAGAGATGATCCCTAGCTGGTTTAATTTAAGAAATACATTGTAAAAGCTAGCTTGTTCCTTAACCGATCATCCAGCATGTCGGGGTCTCTGCCCTGTGACCTGGCGGGTGGGACAGCTTTGGCGTGGACCTGTACAGTGTCTGCTGAGCCACAAAGAACTCAGGAGCACATGCTGTCCTGTGCCTTCGGTGAGTGGCCCATTCAGCTGGGGGCGATCCCAGAGCTGCCTTGGCTTTCTTGGGATGTTCTGGAGCAGGGAAGGCCCAGGACACTGCTGTGCTTGTGGGAAAACCCTGGGAAGGTCGAGAATCAGAGCAACCTTCCTGACCTGCCCCAAGGAGGGCTTGGCTGTGCATGCGCTGCTCCATGGGGAAGCCGATTGACCCAGGGACGTGGCGGCCTCCTGGGTTGGCTGCCAAGGGGTGGAGAAGCAGGAGGTGCACAGTGATGGTGCCCTGGCACAATGTGCAGCTGTTCGGGAGGGGGTTAGGTGACATCTGCTGGGCGTATGAATCTGCATGACTGTCTTCCCCACAGTGCCTTCTCAGGTGGCCACCCTGGAAGAGGGTGGTGGTACCTGGACTTCTGTGGTTGTGCTGCTGCTCTGCATTGAGTCCTGCTTAAGTGGCAGTGGACGGAGGTCTCTGATGGCTGCTCCTTGCTCATCTGTGAATAGTGTAATTTGTGCAGTGGGTCGGTGCTGAAGCCAGCGTGGGGTCTTTGCTAATCAAGATAAGAACAAAAGAGCATCCACGCAGCTTTGTGGGTTCTCTTTTGTTTTGTCTCAAGACGTATTATTTTGTGTTCAAAAATAATCCCATATTTTAAAGACTGTCCCAGTCCTTTTAAAAAATACTTTATTTTGAGGCAGTCTCCCTGAGTAGCCCAGATGGACCTTGAACTTGTGATCCTGCTGCCTCAGCCTTGCTAAGCAGTTGGGGTCACAGGCATCCCCCTCTTTCATGCCTAGTGGAAAGAGTTCTTTTGAAGTTAGTGAGAAGGTTTTGGTGTAATTTTGTATCAAATTCTTCAATAAAGCAAAGATCTGATTTTTATAAAAAAGTCTACTTACATCCATAACAAAGGAAATTCTTTTTTATCTTAATCCAAGTAAACATTTCTTGGTTGTTCTTGTTCTGGAGATCAGAATTATCAAGAAAATCTTTACTTTCAAAAACTCAGCATGTTTATTGGCAGTAGCAATACTCTTCTAGTAAACAACGTGGCTCCAAAGCAGGATCCTGTGTTTATGTAACAAGTCTCAGTTAAGTGCTTGTGACTGTATTTGAACTGGCACATGCTTTTTTGTTTTTTGATTTATTAATTTATTTACTTGGTACAGGGTTTTGCTATGCAACTTGGACTCCTAGTGATCTTCCTGTCTCAGCCTCCGCAGTGCTGGGATTACTAGGCACTACCAAGCCCAGTTTCAGTGGCTGGCACGGTGCGAGGCTAGCACGGCATGCAGTGCAGGGGGTTGAACCTGGATCCTTGTACTTGCCAGCCAGGTGCTTGGACCGCTGAGCTATCTTCCCAACCCTGCACACACTTTCTTAGGAACGAAGACACAACATAATTCTCAAGTTAAGATAAAGGTGTGTGACACCCATGGACACCTCCGCGGGTCAGACCAGCATGTGGTCATTGGTCATCTACTGCAGGCCTAACTCAGTGCCCAGGGGAGAGGATGGAAGTCATGTTCTAGGAGAGAATTTTCCAGAAGGCAGTATTAATGTGACATTCCTTTATTGCAGGCTTCCCAACCAGGATGCGGTTTTGCTGTTTTGATCATATTGTTAACATCAGCCCTTTTCTTGGGAGAAGTGTTTTGCTTATCCAACTTTTGCTTTGTGTTTGACTCTTTTTCTGCTAAATGTTGCTATTATCTTAGCTTTGCTTGTTTTATTTTTATTTCTTTTATTTTTTTTCTTTCGGCTTGGCTTGTGGCCTGAGAATTCAATTTCTATTTTTTTAAAGCCACTTAGAGTAAGCAAGCAATTGTGTGTCCCTTGGTGCAGTAGCCAATTTAAAATGATTTAGATGCACTTAGCAATATAGTTTCATTCTGAAAGGACACGCTTGGGTGGTTGGAACCCCACAAGCACTGAAGCACTGACTCCAGGTTTTAGGCCAAGTCCACATATCCAGTCTCATTCAGATTTTTGCCATTCCCAAACTCTGTGGGGTTCTGTGGTATGTATTGG
This sequence comes from Myocastor coypus, assembly GCA_004027025.1. Taxonomy (NCBI): domain Eukaryota; kingdom Metazoa; phylum Chordata; class Mammalia; order Rodentia; family Myocastoridae; genus Myocastor; species Myocastor coypus. The sequence continues at coordinate 12,903 of PVJA010010939.1, forward strand.
TTTAGTCTTTAGAATTTCTGGAGTTCAGCCAGATCTGGGAAGATTCTTTAGTCAGAGCTGGTTAAAAAAAATTAAAAACAAACAAAGGAACTTTGAGGTCTTTGTTAGAAAAGAAAATATCTTCAGTGTGCTTTATGTTTGAGATAGAGCTGAAAGATTTTTAAATTGCCATCGAGCAGTTTTCAAGCTTAAAATAATTAAAAACAAACAAACAAACAAACAAACAAAAAAAAACAAAACAAAGCATGGCTCAGTACCCCAGTCTGTTGGAATAGCAGTTTGCAGATGAACTGCTAGAGTTAGAATTTGGGTCATACAAAGAGAATTAGTGCAGGGCTGAGTAGTCTCAAGTAAACCTTCCAGTTGCCTGGGAAATTGCAAGCCTAGGAGCAGGTCCCATGCGAGAACTGCGCCATCAAATGGGGCTGCACTTGACTGCCCCAGACCACACTGTAGCCCCCAACGCATTCCTGGCCTGGCCTGAGTTCCCTAAAGGCCTAGTGGGGGCTCTGTTCCCCAGGGCCCATGGGACCACCCAGGGTGCCACAGAAGTGCAGGCCACAGACATAGCCATGCTCTGACTTGGAGGCAGGGGGGAGGCCTGAAGCACCTGTGGCTTATACAAGTCAGCAGCAGATAGGGCCTCTTGGGGAACACAGAGGCCTTGTGCTCTGGCCCCTTCCCGAGGCAAGGACCCTCCAGTGTACACGGACCTTTTACCTCTCCCGTTGGGCCTTTTTGCCCTTGCCAGGTGCTGGGCCCACCCCGCTTCCCACCGCACTTTCTCATCCTTTGCTTTCTGGTCACCTTGCGGCTGTCCTGTGTTCCGACGCCCCCTCTGTGGTGTGACGTGACCTTTACTGTTCTCAGAGTGCCTTCCCACTTCCTTTCTATGTCACACATAGGTCAGTGAGGGAGAGCAGGGCCCTGGGCCCAACACCCTGTGCTTGAAACCCCTGTGCTAGCAGCTTCCCCCAGGATGAATCATGCAGTGTCTCTGAGCCTCAGGGGCCTCAGGTGCTAAGTGTGTGGCAGGGACTGGCTCAGTCTGTGGTCAGAACCAGAAGAAGTGCCAAACAGGGTCTGGAGTGGTGTGGCTGCTTGGTTGTTAGCATGTGACAGGGGACAGCATGTGAGGACCTCTGAGGCGGCGTTTTCATCTCATACTACAGGGCTCCCAGACACCTTTGGGTGGCCCTCCTATCCCCTTCTCTTTTTGGCACGGGGTTAGCCATGTGTTTCCAGGTGGCCTCGTGCCTCACCTCACCTGCACCTCTGTTTCCTGATGTCAGTTCTCCAGCCCCCAGGGGTCTGAGTGTGAGATCTGCTGCACAGACCTGGGGGGCTCAGAGCCCAGCCCCCTGGCCCCATCCCCATGAACTTGCTTCTCCTGTCTGTCACCTGAGGGCTCTGTCCTGGCTCTAGTTCCCCAGTTGTAGGAGGAAGCAGTGAGTTTCTTCTCTGTATGGCCCTGGCATGGTGGCCCTCTGTATCCAGGGTACTATGTATGTTCCTTCCAGATCGTGCCGTGTCCCCAACATCACTGTGCTACCCACAGCTCTGCTAGCCACTCAGGAGCTGGTGGCACCTCCACCTTTGTGTGACAGTCCCAGCCTGCTATCATTAGGGACTCAGCACTCACACACTAGGGCTGTGTGGCTGCTTTGGGCTTGTTCTGAGGGGAACAGGCCTCTACCTCTGAGAGGCACAAAGTGGGTCGTGATGTCTGAGTGACCATTTTCCATCCAGGCTGCGCAGTTTAGGAACAGTTTTCATGGGTCTTCAATCCAAGCTCCAGTCAGGGCTTCCTGCCCATAGCAGTTTCTGCAGAAGTGCAGACCCAGCTGTGGAAATTTCTCTCCTTTTGCTTCTTGCTCTATGACTCACTAGTTTCCCCTGGAGTGTTCATTTCTCTGGGGGCATAAGTAATGAGTGACCACAGACCTGCTGGCTTCAGACAACAGAAGTTTAGCGCCACACAGTTTGGATGTCAAGGAGCTTGAGCCCGAGCTCTGACTGGGCTGTGCTTCCCGTGGAGCCTGCGTGCTCCCCTCCTGGTTTCATGGGCTTTAGGCTTTCTGAGTGGCACTCCAAGCCCTGCCTGCCTGGGTCTTTCTGTTGCTATCTCCCCCCACCCCCAGGAACCACAGATTGAACTCAGGTCCTCGCGTTTGCCAGGCAAGTGCTTATTCTACTGAGCTATCTCCCCAGCCCCTCCCTCCCTGTTTTTCAATCAGTCATGATATACAGTGCAGGCTGACCTTGAACTGAACTTTGTAGCCTAGACTGGCCTCAAATTTGAGACAGTCCTTCTGCCTCAGCCTGCTGAGTGCTACAGGGATTTCAGGCACACACCTGCCCAGCTGATAGGAATGTTAGATGACTGTTTTTCCTCAAGTCCAATTTCTCCAGCTCTGTGACTGTGTATCTGAAAAATAAACTTGTTGAGCCAAAGAACAAAAACAAAACCCTCACTCTTGCGTCAATCCACTCAAATGTATTTTTGCATACCTGCCATTAAAACTACTAGGAGAGAAAGGCTGGGCTTGGATGTCGGGTGGATGGTGGCCCACAGCCTGCGACCCTGGGCAGGGGTGGCCCCGCCTCCCCTGAGGGGTGTGCACATGCACACGTCCCTCCTCCCCTGCTCAGCTGGCAGAAGCTCCGCTTGTCTGAGCTGCTGGTTCTGTCTGCTGCAGGTCATTTCTGTCACTGCTGGCTGGTAGTGTTGGCTTTCAGCGGGGCAAGCTGCTCCATGGCTCAGAATTGGAGGCTCGTGCCCTTTCAGGGTCCTGCGACGGTGCACGCGGCGGCCTGTGCAGTCGGAGGAGCTGTGGCTCACAATGGAGCATTGATCCCTGCTGCCGTACAGTGCCCTGGTATCTGCCGCACTGGCGCGCTCGGGCCGACCCGCATGCGCAGAGCCTGGCCTGAGCCGTGCGCTTTGGTCTGTAGTTGTGTGGGGCTCGTGTCCTCTGAGCCACATGCCAGAGGAAGGGGTGGAAGGCTCCTGCTCGACTCTTGATGCCGACATTCTTATTTATGAAATCGCCACCTTCTGTCACGTGCGCTGATTTTCATTGAATGCCCGAGCAATGGTTTTTCAGTGCATGTATTGATCAGGGCAGTTACCAGGAATGGAGCCTGATCCACTTCTGAAATTTACTAAAATTGACTCTCTTTGCGAGACCGAAAAATGATCGAGGTTGCAAAGGACTTGTTCCAATTCTTTTCATGCCAAGCAAGGTTTCAGGCTAAATTTGGGACCTCAAGAGACAGATTTAGGATCTGGCGGGCTGAAAGTGAGACATACGGCTGGCTGGCCACATGCCAGCACGACGCAGGAGGTGAGGCTGCTGTTAGTGGTGGGGTTTAGCCCAGTGGCGGCTCTGCCAAGAGGGTGGCGATGGTGGCGGCAGCAGCAGCAGCAGCCTGGTTCACGTGGAGCGTGTGCGTGCTGGGAACGGAGCAAGCGGAGGCTCCTGCTGGGGGAAGTCGGGCCTGTGCATCTGTGAGTCTGCCCGAATGCTCACTGCCGTTCCAGAGACTCCAAAGGGTCTGGCAGGGGCTACAGGGAAGCTTACAAGCGCGTGCCTTTGGGGGATGCTTGAGAGGCCCCATTTCTGAGCATGCTGTGTGCTGAGGGAAGATGCAAACGATTTTAAGTCTCGTTTCACCAGCAATGCCAGGGAGACACGCAGTTGGCAGTGACTGCTCAATGACCCAAATGGGGCTCAGTTCCAAAGGATGTCCGGAGGTGTCCTGTTCCCTGGTGCTACTGCCCTCCACTGAAATGCAGCAGGCAGGCCAGGCACCAGCTGCTGGGACGGGCTGGGTCATCTGACCCAGTTTGGATGGCTCCGATCTCAGTTTCAGGTGGCGGGTACAGTGGTCCTCCCTGCACACCCCCACGAGGTTGGCATGCTGAATGAGACCCCATCTTAGAGATGTGCCTTGGCACAGGGCCCTGGGTTCAATCCAGAGTACCACAGCAGAGACACAAAACCAGAAAAAGGCCAAAGACTCCTAGTTACCCAAAATAGTTTTGGTCTTAGGGAGCCAAGTTGTTGCTTTGGGAGTGTTGAAGAAGAGCTCCAGAGTAAGATGTGTGTATTTTTCATGGAATTCACCGAGTCAGTCTTGCCCACTGTTCGTACATGTCACGTAGCAGGGGCTGTGCTCATATACAATGCCAGCGCTAAGTCCTAGAAGCTATCTGTGTTTATCACCCTGTCATCTTTCATTTTAGAAGTCGGCAAGTGTCACAACCTCTTCTCTTCCCTCTTTTGTTAGTGTACTTCTTAGCAGAAGGCTTTCAGGAGTGCAAGATGCTCTTCCGCACTGCCTGCTCTCCCAGACTCACACATCGGCAGGGCTTCCCAGCCCGAGGGCGGGGTCAGCCACGCCTGCTCGCCTGTCTTGGGCTTGGTGCTGTGCTTACTGGACGCTGTGACTTGGGTGGAAGGACCAACATTCAGCAGTGGGCCATGCCACCCTGCAGGCTGGCTTGCTCGTTTTCAGCATGTAGACCACCACCCCACTGCAGGGGCGGCTGTGTGAGGGGCTGTGGAGCAGGTGCTCTGGGCTGCAGCCTCCTGCTGGGGCACAGCCCAGGGAGGGTCCTGAGTGAGTGGCGGTGGAAGGTCTGGGCCTCACCCTGAAGAGCAGGTCAGGGAGAGGCTGCGGCTCTCTGCCGCAGGAAGTGTTTCCAAGCCTGAAAAGGTGGAGATAGGAAGCCCAGAGTTCCCTGGAGGCAGCCGCTCTCTTTACCTGAGGCAGTGGTTCTCATCACCTGTACCCTGCATCCCCAGGTGGGCTGGGAGCTGGCTGGAGCCCCTTCTCCTACTGAAATAGGAGGTGGTTGCTCTGCGCCTGCTCTCTGGCCTTGCTGTGGCTGGGGCCCAGGGTGCAGCTCCTTGGGGAGAACACGCTGAGCAGACCCAAGGCCACGGGCACAGCTCCAACCTTCACAGAGCAAAGCAAAACTGGCTGGGGTCCAGGCGCCTGCGTGGGCTGCTGGGGGGCTCCGATCAGTGCTGGTGGCTAGAGAATCACACAGTCCTTGTTTCCTAGGCATGGAGATTCAGAGACCCATGGGGGCCAGGAAAGAAGAGATGCACTGCTGTGCTTGCCCCTGGGGTCCATCATCAGGGCACAGAAGCCGGGTGGTTCAGCGCTAGGGTGCACCAGGCCCAGGGGCTACGGTGGCGAGCGTGGTCTCAACGCTCACACTAGCTCTTGAAGGGAGCTGCTGTGATTAGCGCTGTTTAGAGGATGCAGAAACTAAGACAGGGAGCTTGGAGGGAAGGAAGTGTCCTCCGTTGCTCCAGAATCCTGATGTGGTCTGGGGAAGGTCCATGCTGGTGCCTGCAGCAGGAATGTGGGTGTGCTCAGGTGTAGAGACCCACCTGCTGAGGCCGAGGACCAGGGCTTATACTCGGAGCCAAGCTCCTGGCTTCCAGCCTTTTGTTTTTCCCTTTCAGGTAGAATTTCTCTGTGTTGCTCAGGCCATACATGGACTCATGGCCACATGGAGTCCTCCTGCCTCAGCCTCTGGGGTGCCTGGGACTCTAGGTGAGCACGCCCTGCCACACCCAGCCATGGGTTCCAGTTTCAAGAGCATACCTTCCCATGTGACCTCAGTTAAATTGCATGGCCTCTCTGTGCCTTGCTGTTGGTGGTATTCATTAATAAACCGAGCACCCAGTGCAGTGTGGGCAGCTCCTGCTGCTGAGGCAGGGGGGCTTCCTCTGCCTGAGGATGACTTGCAAGGGGATGGGCTGTCGTCCCATGCTGGGACTTGCTCTGGGCCGTGCAGTTTCAAGTTGCAGCTGCCTGCTCTTCGCTAAGATGTCACTTTCCTAAAATAGGAATCCTGGAGGATTCACCTCTGCCTTCCTCAGAGCACTGGTCATCCTGCAGCAGCCACCCCAGTCCTGACAGGATCAGGCTTTCCCCTGCCCCGCCGGCTCCACGTAATCCAGAGTGGCGTGGACAGTGGATGCCTACGGCAGCTCTCGTGTGACAGCTGCTCCCATGTGGCCTTGTAGGGGCATCTGGCCCTCCCGCTGGATGAGGTCTCACCACCACCTGTTGCAGAGAGAGTGGTGCCTTGAGGCCTTCCACCCTGCCTTAGACACTGGAAAGGCGTCACGCCAGAGCCATGTGTATCCTCTGTAGCTGAGGGGGCTGTGCCAGGTCCATGGCTAGAAATACCGTGGCAGCCTGGGGAGATGTGGGCTGCGAGGAGGGGCCAGAGGAAGGCTTTTCCTCGCTCAGGCTTCTTCTGTACACTCCTGGATTCACACCTGAGCTGGTCCCAGAGGTCGCGGGCAGCTCTCAAGAGTTCCACAGGGAAGGCTGTGTTGTTGCCCTCTAAACAGCCACTAGACCAGTATCTGTTTTTTAATGTTGTCCCCTCACAGTGAGACACTGATCTCTCGGGTTCGTGTGAGTGAGCACTGGTGGTCTCTGCAGCGAGCCGGAGGTTCTGCTGCCTTTCCACCCTGGGAACCTGCACAATGTGGCCATACAGCTGCTGGAGGCATGAGGATTCCCTCCGTGCTTCCTGTTTCACTGGGTATCTCGGGAAGGAGGCCTGACTTCCATGGGAGCTGTCACATTGGCTTTCGTGTCCTGTTCTTGCGCCCAGCCTGTGGAGTACGGATGGGACCAAGTGCCCCACACACCGCTGGAGTCTCTGCTCTGACCCTGCTTGGGGCTTCAGAAGGACTTGGGCTCAGGCCCAGGGAAGAGCCTTCTCCCAGTTAGAGCAGAAGCTGACCTGGAAACATCTGGAAGGCTCTGCAGGCACAGCTGTCCCCAGTGTGCCCTTGGGTCTCAGATCAGTGGCAGGAGTCACGGTGAGCAGTCTGGGACACCCTTCCCAGCTCTCCCCAGGGCGGCTCATGCTATTATTAAATGATTACACATGCTCGCTCATTCCTCCCTGGTGTGGACTTTCTAACTAGTGCCACTGGAAGCTAAAAATACTTCTCTTGTCCTTAACTAACGTTCCTAAGATTTCCCTGCCCAGCCTTCTTGTGGGGTTTTGGGCTCTTGCTATTTTCCCTCCTGTTCTCTGTGTTGCTGGGCAATATGAGGGTTTCTCAATGACAGCATAGGTTTTCCTTTTCTCTCAACAACCACTGCCCAGTAGGGACAGTCCCACAGGTTGGCCCTAGGACATCAAGGCTGGGAGCAGGCCTAGGCATCGCCAGCCATTGATTGCTGCTGGCAGCCCTACACCTTGACACACCTTCTACTCTGAGTCAGGACCCTGTTCTGCAGACTTGGGGCAGGCACAGAGGTGCAGGCAGAAGCCGACCCATCCATGTTTGTAAAAGGAGAGCCCTGGTTGCTGCCACAGTTGCATGGAGCCCAGTTCAGGAAGCGTCCGCCGCACCTTCCCTCCCATCCTACAGCCCTGCACTGAGCATCAGCTTCAGCTGATGGGGATGCGTTTTCTGATCCTTGCATCGCTGAGCCCTGCCAGCGAGTGGCCGACTGCCTGCAGGTAGGCAGGTATTTCCCCAGAGGAAGTCAGTTGTTCAGGTAGATTTGCAGTGGTGTAGGGGCCTGGCCTCTCCAGGTGGTGAGGATTTTGAAGGATGTTTCACTTCCTGTCTCACTGGTGGTGAGCAGTGTGGAGATTCAGGGTTTCTCTAGGCAGTGCCCAAACACAGGACTAGAACTGCTACACAGTGTTGTGGGGAGGAGGCGTTGTTTTGGCAGTGGTAATTCTATCACAAGCATCAGTTGGGCCTAACCTGTTGTAAACATTTGGCACTTATCCCTGTATCAAAACATAGCTCAGTGCCCTATTGATATGTAAATTTTGGGTTTTATATGCCAGTTAATAAATATGCTGAGAAATCAATAGAAAACACATGTAACCATCGAGGAGATGTGTCAGCGTAGGGCAGGAAAGACAAGATGAGCCTTGCTGAGCACGCTGAGAAGCTGGTCCCAGAGACTCCTGACAGAGCCGCCTTTGAGCCTAACCTGGAATTAGGGCACACTACGGGGGCAGCATCCAACGAGATCGCTGGGGTTTAGGAGGAGGTCAAAACGTGGTTTTCCCACTTGGGTTCCCGTGATGACTCTCGTCAGTGCGAGTTCCCTGTAATCTAGAGTTTTCATCTGGATGTCTTGGCCCACATCTCAAGGGCTGGGCACACCTTTGTGGTGATAAGAAATGTATTTAAAAAGGAAGGTTGGTTACTTCCATACATGAACTGCTCTGTGCACTGTACATAGGGTCCAAGACAACTCTTCTTCCTTTAGCATGGCTCAGGTAGGCTGGGAATATCTGGGTGCAGCTTGAACACTCACTTAACGCCATTCTTAAGATCAAGTATAAACTGTTCTCTTTTTCCCCCTCTTTAGTCTAAGTCAGCGTTCCTCAAATCAGAGTCCCCTGGAAACCCTTAGTAGGATCTTCCTTGAGGATTTCTTTTCCTTCAAGAGTTTTCTGTTTCCTGAGAACTTTATTTAGCTTTGGGAAACAGAAGAGTCAAGACAGACTGAGGTGAGCGAGACCTCTGTTTTTGTTCTTTGCTATCTCTTTATTCTAGAAAAGGGCATGTGCTGGTTGTACTGTGCGTGTGCATGTGTGTGGGCGTGTGTGCTTATGAGTGACTAGTGGCCGCCCGTCTCTGTGCTCCAGCGTCCCCTGTGCTGTGCCCTGAGTAACTGACTCAGTGGGGCACGACCTCTTGCTGAGGGGCCGCTCCTGATTTCAAGCACTGTCAGGCATGTGCAATTCTTCTGTCCAGAACTGCTTCGTTGCCCCTTGGGAACTCATGGTGTTGGGGAGCTGCTGCCTCACTGCTAGGCTTTCCCTGAGGGCTTCTCTTCCTCCTGGCCCACTGCCCTCTCCTCTCTCTCCTGTTTCCCAGCCCACACCTCTCCAGCTGTGCTGGCCGGGACCCTGTCACTACTGCTCCAAAGGATCACTTTGAGTCTATCCCCCTTGAACCCAGCTTCACATTAAAGCCCCTGTTTGAAATGTCTTCTCATTTGCTGATGTGCATCCCCGCTCATGCTGGGACCATTCACAGCTCACCCCTGAATGTGAGCGTAACGGTACAGAGAGCAGGACTTGTAGTCAGGAACCCCAGGTGGGCTGAGTGAGGCAGAGGCCCGGAGACGCCCTCCTCCTCTGGGCCCTGCTCACCTTCAGGGTCCTCTGTCCTGACCTCACAGAAGCTTCCTGGCTTTCCATGTTGTATTGCAGAAGTGGAGCTCTGCAAGAAGGCCTGGAAGAATACCACACAGCTCGCCAGGCTCGCACAACAGATGGGCTCCCTTGCAGTGGAGAGGCCAGGGCTTCTCTTCAGTGCGTCGCTTCTGGCGGTGCTGGCCAGTGTCCCTTCCTGCACAAGCAGGTCATACTCAGAACACAGACCCTGGGGCAACATCTCTGCCTGCCTTTTCACCTGGCCTAGGAATTCAGGGTCCTGTCAGCACTTTGCACTGTAATGTTGTTTCTCCTTAAGGGCGGTATTGCCCCATGTGAATACAAGAGAACCTTGCTGTGGCCTCTAAGGATAAATACAGGCTCAAACTAGCACCTGTGATGATTCCATACAGCATTACGTATCTGTGAACCTTGCAAGAGCCTGGCATGAAGATGTAGAAGACTCTTACATTCAAACCCTGCCCTGGACATTCATGTCTCCTGTGAATGAGCCACTAAACAGTGTGCAGTTTAGTCCTTGATTATGCTTTGTTTGAGTCACTTCTGTTTCCTAGAAGAGCTGCTCTTAAACTTATTTCTTCAAAGAAATTGAAAATTCTCTAAGAGAGGACCGATGCAGTTTCTCAATGTCTGGTAAATATGTGCGTGGTCGATTCCAGTGCAAGCATGAGTTGACCTTGATGGGCTCGTGCAGGTGGGGCTGGGGGACAGATTGCCGTTGGTGGCTCCTGCTGCTCCTGCTGCTAGTTCTTTATTTGAACCAGGTAGTGCCACTATAATATTGCTTAGATGGAAAAGCGCCAGTTGAATGGAACTCTGTCTCTTTCCAGGTGATGTTTGCAGCTTTATTGGGTCTGTGAGATGATTATTGGAAAAAAGAAGATGAGGTGTTCATGGCTGAGGCCAAGGCACCACAGAAAGGAAGAAGGGTCTTATTCCTGGGCCCTCCCTCAAGTAGCTTAGGGTACGAAGCGGCCCCAGGGAACACGTGTCAGACAGAATCCCAGTCAAGCCTGCTGGCTGTGCAGATGATTTAAGGGCTAGTGTGGAGAGTCATGTGAACCACTAGCTCAGCGCGAAGCTGCACAAACACAGGGCAAACTTGGGTTGCTATAGTAACAGCGGCAGTAGGACACAGCGCCCCTGGTGTACAGTCAGTGGTTTGAGTACCTCTGAAATGCCAGCTTTGCGGGCCAGAGAGGATGCTGGGAGCTTGACTCTGTGTGTTCAAAGATCATTTAGAGGCTCAGGAACTGAAGGATTATTAGAGGAGCAACAATGTTTGTGTTTGAGGTGATTAGAACTTCTTACAAGCTTGGAAGTCGGCCGCGAGCGATCAGTGATTGTAGAATGAACAAAACAGCTCGCTGCAAGTGAAGGGCAGCTTTGTTGCGAGGAAGAATTGGATCAGCAGTGCACAGCTGGCCCGGTTAGTCACCTGACCGTTATCAGCCCCAGCCACATCCCAGGGATGCGTTCTCCTGCCTCCTCCTGCCGCGCACCTCTCATCCGTCTTCAGGATGCCATCTGACACTATGGACAGGCAGTTGATGAGGTTGCTGTGGACTGAGTGGTGTTACTGCCCAACACAGCATGTGGCTGTCCTGTTACGGGGCTTCTCAAGGCAGGGTTCAAAGAGCTGTTTTCTCACTCCAGAGAGCCTATAAGCGCGCTTTACTGTAGCGTCTGATGTTACAAGTTTCAACAAGTGTCTCAGGAGGGATGATGGGCTTTTTATTGCTCTATACTGGGGAGATGGGAGTTCGCAATTTAAACGTGACCCTGCTTCTTATCTACCCCTCAGACCCCCATGGGCCCATACCCCCTGGTACAATAAAATTTAACAAGTTTCTTCTCTGTTTTAAAACTGAATTGCAGTTCTGAGACATTAAAGTGAGGAGATTCAGGCAAGTTTTGCTCAAAACCCTTTATGACTCCACCTTGATCATTTTTCACCTTGAGGAGCTAGTTCAATTTTGCTCAAAAATACTCATTTATGTAATTAGTTATACGAGTGCTTTTAGTGCAATAGTCAGCAAAATCTGGGAATGAAAATAGCCCCCCCCCCTTATTACTAGTAAGAGTGTGGTCATCATTAATGTCTTCTCAGTATTCATGGTTGTTAGGACTGTGTTTGTTTTGTTCTTGGTGAGACCTCAGATTGGCTGCGGCAGGGTATGGAGAGGTGGATACTGCTCCTGTGGACTGTGTTGGCCACTCTTTACATGTGGTGCAGAGTGACAGCTTGACTGGGACCAGGAGGCAGCCTAGGTGGAGAACATGCCGAAGCTTTCTCCAGTGTCCTAGAATGATGGTGCAAATGGTGTAGTGTCACAGGTGATACCAAGAGCAGAAGAGCATGCACATGGGGACAGTGACTGCACAGAGCTGCAAGGCCTCACGGACAATGCTGGTCCGCCAGGTGAGGGCCGCCACCGAGATTTCATGCCCTCTAGCAAAGGTTCAGCTTCTTTTAAAGAGCTTGGATCCTTGTTCCTGGCCCCCTCTCCACAGCCTTCTCATGTCTGCATTTTAATTCTGAAGGAGGAGAAGCGGTCAGGCCAGCTGGGACTCCTTGGCCCTTTCCTGATCTCTGTGGAGCACTCTTCAGATACCCCTGTGAGCTCAGGGCTGGCTGAAGGCCATGCAGGTGGGGCTCGAGTGCTGCGGGAGAAGGTACGAGCCGAAGCCTGTGGACAGGCCAGCCACCCTCTGCTTGGAGGGAGCACAGATCTGGAAAGTAAGCTTTGCACTCAAAATTTTGATTGAAACTGAGGAAGGCAGTTTTGAAATGAGAAGCTAAGCCAGGGTGGTGAGCAGGCCTCCTACCAGTGAGTGGCCTCCTGTGCTGTGTGTGCTTTGGAGCCCCAGGGCTACAGGTGTCCATGGAGCCCTGGGTGAGGGTGCCCTTTGGGCGTGCTCGGTCATATGCTTGAGTGAGAGAGGAGCAGCCGGCTCTAGTCTGGTGGCATGGCCATGGGAGATGGGGTAGGGCGGTCCTCCTCAGGCCCTTTTCAAAGTCTAATGGGAACTAGGATAGATCGAGAGGCTGATAAAGAAGGTTCTTTGTACCACTGAACGTGGACAGCTTTTGGACCAGGATTCAGATTCATTATAGGGGTTGCTTCCTTCCTGCTAGCAGCCCTGACACTTAGTAGAAGTGGGAGCTCCTGTTGTAGCCCTCTCCTGTGTCCTCTGGTCAGTGGCAGCAGGAAGAACACGGGGCCGCCCACAGCTCCCTGTCCTAAGCAGCGTCCCCTGCATGAGCACCACATGGCCGCAGTGGGGCTGCACATTGAGTAGGCCCTGGGGATGCTTGCTGGAACTTGCTAGTTGCGTCTTGTTTTGGCTGTAGCAGAATATGGCTTGGGTATGCATTCTGTGAGTCCCCAAGAATTTCCATGCTGCAGGTGCAGTTGGGCGCAGTGCACGGTAACCTGTTCACTAGCATCATTTCAGAAGGGCTTGAGGCTGCCTCCTGGGACCTGTTGGGGTACAATGGAGCTCCTCATGTGCCACGACCCCTGCGTGGTGCCGTTCCCTCTCCCTGCCTTCACTGTTTCATGGCAAAGCCCGGGGAGCCCTCCCGGGGCACCACTGCTGTGCTGTGATGCCCTGGCACATCCAGCCCTGCCTCAGGAGTGCTGCTAGAGCTGCTGAAAATGCTGGGCTCCGGTTCTTAGAAAGACCCTGGGCTCAGCTGTAAGTGCCAGCCTGGCGTCCTGCCTTGTGGTACTGCTCTGGTCTCCTCTCCAAGGCTGGCTTGAGGTCAAAGGCCTCAAGAGAGTTAGCAGCCGTTCTGCGCTTGTGAGGAAGGTGTGGCCTGGGGTGGCTGCTCTGTTCCCTGTTCCTGCTGTGTTGGCTTCTCTGGAGGGCTGGAGGGGGACCCTGTGCTCCCATGTGTGGCCTAGGCTCCAGGCAGCGTCACTTGCTGTGAGAGGCCGGGCCCTGCTGGAACGAGGCAACTGAGTGGGCACCTTAGACTCGGAGGGGACCACGACTGCCTCTGTCCCCATGGGACATCATATCAGGGACCTGTAGGCAATCTGGGCAGTATGTGGGGTGGGGCAGGGTGGCTCCGCCCAGAGCCCTTGCTCCTGCTCAGAGGTCTCTGTCTTGGTTCCTTTTCTCTCCTTGCAGAGGCAGAGTACCCAAGGCCTGGAATTAAGGAGGGAAAGCTTTTGCTAGCTCGTCGTGTGGAGGTTTTAGCCCATAATCAGCCGGCTCTGTGGCATAAGACAACAAAATAAAAAAACGGAGGGGCAGCGGAGAGCAAGCCTTTTTCTGCTTATTGTGCAGGTAGCTGCCAGCCCCGGGTGGGTGTAGCACTCCTACCTAGTACTAGACCACATGTCAGCCACACATCCTAGAAGTTGCCCCGTGACTGCATGAGGCTTTGTCAGGGCGATGCCTAGATACAAACCATAACAGACTACTTTCAAAGTGTTTCATTCTTGGGGAAGAGGGCTGGACAGGCTTGGGAAGCTCAAAGGGACGCCGATGTGCTTGGGTTTGCAGGTGGAGCCTGGCGCTTTCTTGATCCTGACCTTCCCGCACCTGCTGGTCCCCACCCAGAGCCAAGGCCTCTGTGCTTGGTGTCAGGATGGGTGCACGGCTGTACTCATGGTTATTTGTCTAAATGATTTTCTCATCTACTAAGCCGTAAGCTGTTGAAAGGCTAAAGCTTGCTTTTTCTACTATATCTTCCTAGAATAAACATTATAGGCACTGTAAGAATTTACCAGATTCAATCAAAATATGTTAGTTGTATTTTCTTTTTTCAGTATTTGGGAAAAACTTTGTTTTCCTAAGTAAGTGTAGAAATTATTTGTCTAACTGGAAAAAAAAAAAAAAAACCAAAAAACTATGAGCCATAGTAAAAGAGAAAAAGCTTAATTTTGATGATAGATTTTTGTGGATTTCTCTCTCTCTCTCTCTCTCTCTCTCTCTCTCTCTCTCTCTGTATGTGTGCACGGGTGCACACATACACGTGTGTGTGTATATATGTGTGTATGTCTGTGTCTGTGTGTCTGTGATGTGCTGGGGATGGAACCCAGAGCTTCGCATGTACTAGGCAAGGACTCTGCCTCGGAGCCTCAGCCTCAGCTTCTCTGAAAGCTTACTTTGAAAGAGGGTTTGCACACATGTGCATGCTGAGACCATTAGATAAATGGTTAGATAGGTAGGTAGGGACATGGATGGGCGGATGGATGGATAGGTGGGCACATAGATAAATAGGTAGATGTGTAGATAGAGAGGAAGATAGATGGATAGATAGGGAGACAGGAGCGTAGATGGGCAGATAGGGAGAAGGGGAAAGAGTAGCACCCACCCCAAGGCTAGGCCTTCCTGAGATGGGGCTGACCAGCTACCAGCCACAGGGATGAGGTGGCAGAATACATGGGGAGTAGGAGGTTGAGGAGTGCTGCCGCCCAGGCGAACACTTGGCGAGCACTTCTGATTCCAATTTGGTTCATCTACGCTGCATCTGGAAGGATGGATGGCCTCCCTGGCTCTTGGTTCTTTGGCATTGGGCTCCAAGAAGGGGCAAGGGGAAGGAGAGGGGAGGGGGAAACGGGGAGGAGGTGACACAGTGGCAGCGGGTAGAGCGAGGAGCCACGGAAGCCACTGGGGGAGATGGAGGGGCTGGAATCTGTGGTCACTGCGATGCTCCCTGAGTCTGGCTTGTTGACGACAGCTGATGGGACTGTTCACTTGCACACACAGCTTCTCTAAGGTGCAGCCAAAGCGTTGAGGCAGAGCACAGCCTCTGCCCCGCCCCCATCGCCTAGCAATGCTGCTCTAGCGGTCTGTGTTTCACAGCTAGGTGGCCAAAACGCTATGATGTCATTTCTTCCCCAGGGGAAGTGATGTGGATCCGGCCCCTTCAGTGTAGTCTTCTGGCTTTCGGGGTCTGGCAGGCTTGTAGGCCGCTATCTTCTCATGAGTTCTGCTTCTTTTTCTGTGCTGCTCGGATCATTTGTTCTTCATACATTTTTAAAGAGTATTCCCCTCACCTTAACTCAGGCTTATCACGTTAGAATGTCTGTTTAATGTATAAATAAAATTGCTATTAGGAAGAGCAATAAAGTGGGAATGTGACGAGCCTGTCAGTCACAGAAGGCTCCACACAAAACAAGAAAACCAAGTAGTATAAGAACCGCCAAGTGAATCCCCAGGTCCTTGGGCTCTCTGCTTTCTTCTTTTTTTTTATTTTTTTATTTTTGTCTTTTTTGAGACAGGGTCTCACTATGCAGCTCAAGCTGGCCTTGAGCTCACTTTTGTAGCCCAGGCTGGTCTCGAACTCGCACCGATCCTCCTGCCTCAGCCTCCCGAGTGCTGGGATTACAGGCGTGTGCCACCACGCCCGGCTTAAAGTCTATTTTTTTTTCTTGTTTCAGAACCTTTATTTATTCACTCATTTTTATGGCTGGCTCAGCCCGCCCCAAGGGCAGGGCTGGCGCAGCATGTGGTGCCGGGGACGGTCCCTGAAGCCGCCCAAGCTTCCCCAAGCAGGCGCTTTAGACCACTGAGCCATCCCGCCGTGCTCTCTGCTTTCTTCTGAGACCAAATGTGAATTCTTTCCGTTCTGCAGCGGCTGCCTCCCCTCTTGGCTTCGTACGCTTTGATTTCTGGTGCCTGGTCATGCTCTCCTCCACCCTGGTGACATTTCAGAGCTGGGCGTCCATGAGGCAGCTCCCTGATAGCCAACCCTGTTGGATTCCTTGGGCTTTCTTTTTCCATTCTGCAAAAGCACCAGCTCTGAAATACTGCGGTGATTGCATTAAATCCTTGGCTGGCAATTTTGTGTGGGATTGGGTATTGAAATGCAGCAAAGCAAATAATGAAGGCATATGTTTACCTATAATTCTTTTTACCTTGGGAGAAGGATTAAATAGGAACAGTTTGGTTGTTGTCAAATTCTTAACAGTTGCCTTCAAGCATGAAACAGTCCCCGGGCTCTCGGAGGGTTTACTTAGCAGTTTGAATAGAGAGGTCTTTACAGCTAATGGAACCGAGATGGCAGGCTTAAGCAATGGGGTGCTTTATAGCCTCTTTAGCCACTTGAGAAGATGTAACATCAAATTGCTGCAACTGTCCCAGCCTCCATCAGTGTTCTGGAAGTTGTGAAAAGATTGGTGAATAAATAATTCAGGGTTGTACAAACGTCTGCATGTCGAGGGTGTTGAGAGTATCTAAAAGCTTGGGTCTGGGGACGCTGCGGAGGTCTCCTCGAGACTGGCTCATGGGAAAGTTTGCAGAGGGTGACATTGTGGAAGAGAAAAAGCATTTGTACTTGGGGCCGACCTACTTCATAAGGATGGATTCCACCAGGGACTCCAAAACCGGAGATGTGCAGCTCACAAAACAAAAAGTAAGATGGTTTGTACTTGCCGTGTGTGTGTGTGTGTGTGTGTGTGTGTGTGTGTGTTTAAAATACAGGATGCTGATGATTGCTTACAGTCTGGATTATCTGTTTAACTTTTGTATTATTCAACAGTTGAGCATGAAGAGCATATTTAAAGATGTAGGAGAGACAGTCACAGTGGTAGCCAGTTAGAGCTTCTGTCATCTGCTCTTATTGTATCTCACTGGATTTATTTAGTGATGACATCATCAAAAGAGTTCCTGGGTGAGCTGGTAGGACACAGGTCTGGAGACTGGCCTCTGGAGGTATGGGTGTTCTCAAGTACTGGACTCTGCTGGGCATCCAGATGGTTGTCTATCCTTGTTCATCTGGCCTGAGGTGTGGCCATGTGACAGGCTTGTGACATATTCAGTCTGGACAGAGGCACCAGGAGCAGAGCGGATCCCACCACATGTTGGAGGGCTTGGAACAGAACTCACAAATGGGCGCAGTAGGCATGAAACTCAAGTGTGAAGTGCTATATTCCTGGCTGCTGCAGCGCAGCTCCACCAGGCACACTCAAGGGACGTGGAAGGTGCTGGCTTCTTAGGAGAGGAAAGGTTCCTGAATCCATCAGCATCTCCTTGAGTGGTCTGGGAGCAGAAATTCCCAGTGACCTGTGGAGGGGCCGTGAGGGCAACACTCTTGGCCTCTAGTAAAGCACTGTGCGCCAGGGTGCTGGCTTTTATCCACAGCATTCCAACTTTATCTTTTTTCTCGCACTAAGGAAGCCTGTCTTGAGCCCTTGCATGGCTCTAGGTGGGAATCCCAGTTTCACCCGAATCTAAAGTGGCGAGCCACTTCTCTTCATCAGATGCATGGCCCACTCCTCTGCTGCAGACCAGGAAGAGGCTCTGTCCAGAGATAGTCACTGTGGTGGCCATCATGGCTCAAGCTCAGCCGGGGAAGTCACAGCCTTCGCCAGCTGAGACCAGTGGTCACTCTCTAGGCTGTTGTGCTTGTTCCAGCCCAGGTTTGGGCACCTGCATTTCTGTGCTGTCTGTGGCACCCAAGGGGTTGGGTTGGGTGTGGAATGTGCTTGATGTGGAGGGGCCCAAAACTCAGTGACAAAGTGATGCAACTGTCACCTCGCTGACCCAACCTCACAGCACCTCCCGCACCTCAGGGGGCATCTTTGAGCCCCAGGGCCTCATGCCTTATGAATATGATTAAACAGACAGAGTTGTAGGAAACAGAAATATTGGAAACTACTGAGGGCCACTTCAGATGCACAGCAGTGACAGCAAAGTAGCCGTAGCAGCTAGAACCTACACAGCGCTCACTCTACACTCATCTAAGTGCTTCTAGCTCATTAGCGCATGTAATATTCATGGCACAGCAAGTCAATATTCACAGGAGGCAGTAGACAGAGAGGTCTGGACATTAACCTGAGTCAGGCAGCTAAGCATCAGTGAACAAGGGTTCTAGAGTTCTCACTCTCCAGAAGCACCAGTTGATGGACAGACCAGCTTGTCTGTCCCTTTGCTTCCTGAGGGGCAGCTGAGTTACTTCCTTTTCTGAAGATGGCGGGCGGGGCTGCCGCAGACACCTGCAGGCAGGTTTCTGTGCACACGTAGGTTCTTGGCTCCTCCATGTGAGCAGCGGAGTGGCTGTGGGTACAGTGTGAGAGGAAGCTGAGTCTGTCACCTGCACGTCCGTGCCAGCGCTTGGGCGTGTTGGTGTTCTGGAGTTTGGTTACTCCAATAGGGCAGAGGAATGACTTTGATTGTTTTATGACTCATAAACAATTTTTTTTCCTGTATTTGGGGAAGGATCTATAGCAGCAGTTCTCAACCTGTGGGTCGCTACCCCAGCGAGGGTCCAGCGACCAAAACACAGGGGTCGCCTAAAGCCATCGGAAAATGTTATTTATTTGGAATTACAGTTTTGAAGTAGCCACCAAAATTATTTTTTGGCTTGGGGTCACTACAACCTGAGGAACTGTATTGCAGGGTCACGGCATTAGACAAGTTGAGAATCACTGGTCTATAGGGTGTTCGGGGTCTCACTGCACAGATCTGACTTGCAGTTACTCTCCTACGAATAGTCATTTGGCTTGAGAACTCTAAGATGCGTCCACACCTACTGCTTTATCTTTTGAGCTTTTAGCCTTCACATCATCCCCACAAATTTGTGGTTCATTGTAGGGGTCAGGCTTCTTATACATTGTCACGAGAAGAATTTTTGCTGAGGCTCAGTCTGTCCTCTGCTTCCAGTGCTTTCTACCAGGTTCTCAGTAGTCTATACTGATTCCTATGTCTTTTTTGACTCCCAGAGTCCTACAGTGTCTTCTCCATGGCCTCCCCTAGCTCCTAGGAGCCCTATGGTTTATACTGATTTCCTTGTGGTCTACACTGGCTCCTAATGATCTCTATTGGGTTCTCTATGATCTCTTCTGGCCACTAATGGCGTATATTGGGTTCTCAGTGGTCTACACTGGTGCCTAATGTTCTATATTGGGTTATTGCTAGTCTGTGTCAGTCCCTCTAGTTTACTAGTTTTATTCTTTGAAGCAGTAACATGGTGGTTTTCTGTTAAAAAAAAAAAAAAAAAGAAAGAAAAAAGAAAAAAAAAGAGAGAAAGAGAGAAAGCACAGAGAAAAGGCACAATGACACAATGGGGGACTCCATAGAGTATGGTAGGCTCCTGGCTATGGTCAAGGACCATCCCGTGGTCCTTGGGGTCACTACAACCTGAGGAACTGTATTGCAGGGTCATGGCATTAGAAAAGTTGAGAACCACTGGTCTACAGGGTGTTCGGGGTCTCACTGCACAGATCCGACTTACAGTTACTCTCCTATGGTACTCCTACTGATTTCCTTGTGGTCTACACTGGCTCCTAATGATCTCTATTGGGTTCTCTATGATCTCTTCTGGCCACTAATGGTGTATATTGGGTTCTCAGTGGTCTACACTGGTGCCTAATGTTCTATATTGGGTTATAGCTAGTCTGTGTCAGTCCCTCTAGTTTACTAGTTTTATTCTTTGAAGCAGTAACATGGTGGTTTTCTGTTAAAAAAAAAAAAAAAGAAATAAAAAAGAAAAATAAAAAAAGAGAGAAAGAGAGAAAGCACAGAGAAAAGGCACAATACCATAGCAAAGGCAGGCTGGGCACCAGGCCTCTGTGGGCTCCACGTAGAGTAGAAGTTAGGAGGAACCCTGGCAGCCAGGGGACACTCTACTGGGGACAGGAGGAAAGGACCTTGTGCTGGCCCATGCTGGCCTTGGTGGCACGAGGCTGGATGCCTGGAAGTGAGGCTGTTTTGCTTTATTTAATCTAGTGTGGAGTGCGACAGAGCTGGCAGCCAGGCTCTGTGTGTGCGTTTGTGTTGGGGAGTTCCAAAGAGTGTGCAAAATGCAGTTGTCGAAACAGGCACCGTTCTGCCAAGTTCTTTAAACTATGTCCTGCCAAGATTTTTTTCCGGGAGTAAAAAGAAAAATTATTTTCTGAAACTTTCCATTTCTGATTTTTCTGTGATTCTGGCAGTCAAACCTGTGTAAAATTTTTATGATGCCTTTTTTATTCATAAATCCTCAGTATGTTAAACTTGTATCTTTTAACACTGTTTGAATTTTTGAAGATCTATTTCTTAGAAATTCTGTTTTGCTTTTTCTCTTGGCCTAAGGTAAGTTCTTGTTGGGGCGATAGTTTATGATTTAGTTACTTCTGGTGATTTGGGTTTCGGTGTAAATCTTACCTTTATTTGAAAGATGTGTATTCCTTTGTAAAAAATCACTTTTATTTTAACCCTTTCTCTAAACATAGAAGTCTTCTATCATCATTGTAGGAAAAACTAGAAAGCATCTGGAAATATACAAACTCACTCCATGGTCAGAGTCCTCAAGGAGCACCGTGAGCGCGCCATCTCCTGGGTCTCTGCGCGTGGGCACCTGCGCCATGCCTGTGCCAACCACTTTGTGTAACCTGCAGCCGGTCTGCGTGCAGGTTTTGCTACCGACAGTTTCAGGGTTCGGCTTATCCTCTTTTTTCCATGCTGGGAAATGAGTTTGGAAAATGTGATTTGTCAAGCCACATACGACGTCTGCTCCAGTCCATAATTTATACGTCCTGGCGTCCTGCTTGTACTGCCTGATGGTTGCTGGCAGTTTTTCTCTGTTCATGCACCATTCGTCTTGCATCGCCGACTCTACCTTGTAATGAGGCTTAGAGTCTGGGGAGAGAGGGTGAAGGCCTGGTGTCCTAGGCCATTTGGGGCTGGTGGTAAGAGCACTACTGGCCAGGCAACTGGGGGCAGTAGGAGTTTTTGTGACTCACAGCAGAGGCCAGGGCCGAGGGCCTGCGTCTGCTCAGGGCTGTCTGGCTGTGTCACATGGCAGGAGCACAGGAATGGGCCAGACTTCATTTTATTGTAGATCCATTACATCTAGAATAGGAAGGCCAGCTGTGGGAGGGTGTATAGTGGACCTGGGGCTCATGGACTGGCCCAGTTACCGCATGCTGCTCCTCCCAGCAGGGGCACACAGAGAGTGCTAGGGACCCATGGTGACAGAGGAATGTGAACACACTGCCAGAGACACTGTCACAACGCTGCCTACCCTGGAGGATCCGGACCTGGGGAGACAGCCTCAGACCAGGAGCAGCCACGCAGGTCCTCTTTTCTGGTTTTAGATGGGAGCTCCACAGTGGCAGTGGTCTGCCTGGGTCGCAGAGCTGATGAGTCTCAGCTCTTGAGGGCGACTCCAACCCTGACAGAGGGGCTTTTGTGCTCTCCCCCTACACCAGACTCAGCCAGCTTCCCGAAGAGCAAGGGGCCAGGCCCCAGATGCTTCTTCCCCACCCCCGACGAGGTCAGTGCCATCTTGAAAGGAGCTCTGTCCCCAATGCTCTCGTGGGAAATTGGTCTAGAGCTCCTGAAGGGCGGCGTTCCCATGGCCTGGCTAGCTGTGGCGCCCCCTCTCCCTTCCCCAAGTGGCATCACCTGGGCAGGTTGCTTGACTTCTCAGTTTCCTCTTCTGTGACGTGGAAATAGCAGTGGTAGCAAGGACCACAGGGCTGATGGTGCGTGGGGCCCAGAGCCACACGGGCCGAGATGCTGCTCCTTCCCAGCTCCCTCCAGGGACACAGTTTTCATGGAGCTGAAAGGAATTATTTTTCCCCCCTTTGATAAAATTTGCAAGAGCTGCACTGTAAGAGTTTGAAGTGCACCTATAGCTGTCATTCCAGAGCACGTATTTAGGGAGAGTAATAAGATAAAAGCTTTTGTGTATGTGTGGGGGAAGCTTTTAGAAGGCTAAGAAAACTCCAAGTTCAAAGTTGCTTTTATAAGCAGGGAGTGGAGAACGTTATCTCAAATGTGTTTCCTTATAGAAAAATAGAACAATAGCAGAAAAGCCCAACCGAATAACTTATCCATAAATCAGACATTTCCAGATTTCCTGGCTTAGTCTCTCCTGCTTAGCAACACCTTAACTGTTATCACTGGACTACAAGCAGGCGTCCCGAATGTCTGGGTTCCCACGCTGTTTTAGTTAGTTTGCTGTTTTTGGCTGCAGAGTGGACTGCGGCCTAGTCCTCATCCTCGGTAAAGTGGTCTGGCCAGGTGCAAGGACAGGAGGGAAAGGCTGGGGAGTCAGCGGGGCTCTGGACCCCAGTGGCCTTATTCTGTCTCTCCAGGGACGTCAGCTTGCAGTGACCCCAGTGACTGTGGTCACAGAATGCCAGTCATGGCCACAAGCCTGGGCATGAAACGCAGGTATGCAGCATGCAGCCGGCATGGGGTCTTTCTGCCCTCTGCTCCATTTTTCTGTGAAATGGAGATGGCACTTCCCGCTGCAGGGACACTGGGGACACCCTTGGAAGCTAGAGTGAGGTGCTGTTAGGGTTTGTGTTTAGTTGTCCCCTCAAAGCCTGATGCAGTCATGGGGCGGAGACTTCTAGAGTTTGAAACTTGACTCGATCCACTGGGATTGTGTGTTTTAGCACTGATGGGATTATGGGTGTGAGTACTGCTGGGATTGTAGGTATGGCCCGAGGCGGGTAGGCAGAGGCAGAGAGTCTCAGTGTGATATGAAAAGAGATAGAGAGAGTCTCTGCTCCTCTCCGCTCCCCTGCGCCTGTTGCCACGTTGTCGCTGTCCTGCTGCCATGAGCTGCCCTCTGCCCTGTGCCTCTCTGCCGTGGAGCTAGGCGGGAATGGACTGAAAGAGCCGGTAACTGTGAGCCAAATAAGCCTTTCCTGTCTTCATTTTGGGTGTCGGGTATTTGTCCCAATAACAAGCAAAGGATAACTAAGTCAGGTGCTCTTAAGCTCCTGGCATCTTTTCCTGACCATGCTGTTTACTGGCCCGATCCTCTGGACTTTCTGCTCCTAGGTGGGCCTTTAGATCCTGGAGCAGAGTTTTACTCAGCTCGGTCCTTGTGCTGTCCAGGCTGGTGCCATGACATGGCAAGGCCTCACCTTCAGTGAAACGTGCAGCTGACTGCAAAGCATGCTGTTCCCACTGCCATGTGGAAGGACTCCATGGCCCGTGCTTCTTCTGTTTGGGGCAGGCCGAGGATTGAGCTCTGCCTCGCTGAGCCTGAGCTGTGAGATTTGGGCCAGGTTCCTCCCTGTCTCTGGTCACAGTCCGTGTTCGTGGGTGGGTGGCCTGGTGTCCCTCCTTCCTGCGAGTGACTGCCTGGTTTGTCTTTTCCTGGAGAGCCTGAGATGATTTCCGCTGAAGTATGGTTGGGTTCAGATTCCTTCTGGAAGCTACTGTCCCTTGCCTGCTGACCCCATGCTCTGGACAGTCCTAGGCTGTCATCTCTGGGCAGGACCCTTCCCCACTTTAGCTTGTGGCCTCCAAGCCCTCAGCCCTCTGGGCTTCTGACATCGGCCTGTTGCTTCTCTGGGCAACTGTGCCCACTTAGGTCCTGGAGAATCCGTTCCCACTTCCTGAGCCATCCTGGCAGGAAGCCATGTGACATACTGGCTTCTTGGAGCACTGGCTCTGCCCAGTCGCACCTGGCTTTTGGGTTAAAGCCCTTGATCCGGTGTCACAGGGCCTGGACTTCCTTGGAAGTAGTTCTCAGGTACCCTAGATAACCAGCAACCTCAGTCCAGCAGGTACCTGGCAGGTACTTTGGGGCCCCTGCTTTAGATTCTAAATGGGCAGGACAGTGAGCCATTTGAGTGTTGGGGTCTGGTCCTCTGGCCTGGGGTGCTCTACGCAGCGTGGGGCTAACCTGACCCAGCAGTGACTCCCGACTGAGGTCCTCTGAGAGGAGCAGTCAGGAGTGCAGTGGCGAGGGGAAGAAGAGCAGGTACCAGCACCGCAAGGAAGCCTGTGTTCTGGATGGCCACTCCTTCACAGGTTGTGTGTGCTGCGCCTGGTGCGGCTCCCGCTCAGCAGGCGCAGGGCCCTGCTGCCCGCCCTCAGTGTTTCTTGCACGCACACGGACACACACAGACGCAGACCTGGTGCAGGCCTCCTGGGGGTGCAGCTCTTGCATCTACCTCTACATGAAAGCAAAGTAAAACCAAAATCTTTTGTTCTTTTGGTCTTTTGATGTTTTCTAAAGTACTGGGAGAGTTTTCTGATGGCTGCATGGCACACACAGGATTATATTCAATTAGTAATGTATAAAAATGCATTATACATAGGTCAGGACACGTATTCCGTGTGCCAGGTTTTGTATACCAGACACAGTTGTGAAGGTGTTTGGAGCACTGACCTTTTTCATTTCAATACCACAGCATTAACTTAACTCAGAGAAACGGTTAGTTTAATGGCCTTCTACGTAAAATTAATACAGCCGCCCTAATGCATTGCTGCTGTGTCCCCCACGCGCTGCTATTGCCCAGCAGTTATTGTCTTTGAAATGAGAATTTAAAGAGATATTACTTTCTCACAATTGCAGTTGTGGTACAAAGCTTGATTTTAAATCACACATCGTGTGCTAATTTTATTTAAAAGAATGAGATGTTTAAATCACTGTATAATCTGTCAAAACCATGAGTTAGAAATTTTGAGTCAGTTAAAGAATGTGCTTTAATTTGCTCTAAGGGGAAAACTAACCTCAAATCATCTCTATCTTCTGTTCTCTTTTTAAAACTGCATTCAAAATTTTAAAATTAAACTCTAGGTTTGTGCATGGCAGTTAATAATTCAGACATTCAGCAGCTAATGGACTAGCCGGTATGGCCAATGGCCATATTTTCTTTCATCTCCCCTTCTCTCCCTGCCGTCCCTGTCCTCCTCTTCCCTGGCCTTCCCCTCCCTTCCCCTCTCCCTTTCCTTTTTAGTTCTTCTGTCCACCCAGGTAGGCAGAGGCACCGTATTACCACAGCTGAGGCTTGACCTGATGGGTCTGCTGTTTCAAGCCTCCTGAGGGCTGGGTCTCTAATGGGCTCCATCTACCCTAGCACTGGTTTTACTACCACTGTGTGTTAGATCATTTTCCAGTCCTTCTGCGTCACTCTCAGTTCAGTCACCTGGACTTTTGTGAGAGAAGCCACTGAGGTGATGCGGTCAGCAGGCATCCTCAGTGGGGGTCCATGGATTGAGCTAAGATTGGGGGCAGAAGGCTTGGGAAGCGGGTTTCAGTTGAATGTAAGGAAAGACTGTGTCCCTGTGTGGAGAGGAATGGACCGCCTTGCCCAGTGCCCAGCTGTGCCTGGAGATGCTGGGCTTGCCGATGTGGCTGAGGGAGTTCAGGGGCGGATGGATGCTCATTGCTTGCAGGCATTAGCCTCTCAGCAGAAAGATCCAGGCACATTGAAAAGGCAAATTTTGGTTGTCCTGAGGTATTTTGTGGTTTATTTGGCTTAGAGCAGAGCTTGAACACCTACCTCTAAGGCTTAACCAGCAGAATCAATGACCTATTCATTGCCAGAGGGTTTAATGAGTTCACCAGGCTGGGTCCCCAGATGTGCAGAAGCATTTTGTGTGGAGCATGTGGGATGTTCAGGGCTGCAGGGACGGCATGTGGGGAGAGCTGGCTGCAGGAGAGACAGAGATGATAATGGCAGCCTGGAGACTGGGCGGAACCACGTGGAGACCTTCCCGAGCAATTGGACGCCATCAGCCTGGAGCTGCACGCAGGACTGTGAGTGTGCGTGCGCAGATGTGCAGACACACAGACAATATGTTCACAAGCCGTGAGGAGGGTGCACTTCATGGTGCGTGGGGGAGGAGCGGGTGGCAGATGCCAGGTGAGCGGTTGCAGTAGCTGTCGGCTGACGTCATCTGGACTGGATGACAGCCGCTGCATGGGCGGGGGAGGGGGACAGGCACTGGGGGGAGGGGCGTAGTCTTGGTCCTGGTCCAGGGCATCTGAGGCTTGGGCCACCAACACGCTTGAGAGGTCCCGTGGGCCCTGCTGCCTGGGCCTGGAGCTCACAAAGAGCAGGCAGCCCATTGAAGCTGGAAGGGAGATGTTCCAGTGCTCTAAAGACGTAAGGGATTTGGGGCTCTTTGCTGATTTATTTGAGAACTGTGTGTGTGAGGAAGTCAGAGAACAGAATCTGGAGTAATGCTTCTCAGGTTCCTTCTTTGTTGTTCTAAAATGCCATCGCTGAGTGGATGAGGAGTGTATACCGCCAGGCTGCTGCACAGGGACCCTTGGGAAGTGGCTTTTGCAGAAGGAAAGCTTTGTTCTCTCTGCAAAGAAGATAAAGGCCCATCACTAGTGCCACCTCCTGCCGCCTCATCCCTGGGCAGGTGTGCCCAGCCAGGGCTTTATCCTGGAGGGGCCTCTTGTTCCCAGCTCAGCGTGGGGGTGGCAGCACTACAGCCTGTGCCCAGGACCTGCTTTTCCTTTCGAACTGAACATCACGTGACATTTGAGGCCTGGGGGGAGCTGTTCGGAAGTGCTGTCCCTCATGATGGTCTGCTTTTCTGTTTTCCAAATCCGTGTCCTGTTTCATTTAAAACACATGTAAGTCCTTAATTAAGAAGCTTTTAAAGTCCTGAGATTAGGGTAATCTTAAATCCAATCCTCTGGACCTTCAACCAAATCACCCAATATCTTCAAGCTCACAGTGTCCTTTCAGCTTGAAATTGAAATGGAATCCCGTGGAGAACATATTTCCTAGTCCCCTCCAGACCTGCGCTGATTGCTGCCTCTGCTCTTCCCCTTCCTTTCTGAAGGAATCAATAAGCTTGGCTTTCTGCTGCGGTGGTTGCTGACGTCTGTCGCTATGATAAGGTGTATTTCTTTGCTTTGGCGTTGTAGCAGTTAACACATTCGTATGCAGAGTGACAGGGAGTTAATGAATACAAGGTGGCTTTTTAATTTCACAGTCTGTCAAGGCATTCGTTGGGGGTGCTCCCGAGGGCAGAGTCCAGTCTGGGACTAGGTAGTGCTCTAGGGATGGTGCGGAGCCATCTTCTGCGTAGAGGGAGGTTTCCCTACTCCTGCCCTACCCCCAGGCGTGGGGTCATTCTTCCTGCTGTTCTAGCATTGTGTATCCTTTAGCCGACACGACAGTGCTAACTGTGCATGTCACGGGAGGTGATTGGCGGTGCAATGTGTGTTGATGGATTTGAGGGGTGAATGGGCACCCAGATCCTGGCCAGGCAGCTCACGTATCGAGCTGCGACCCAGCGCTATGTGCTGACACGTGGGTCCCGGCCTGATTTCTCCAAGCGGTGGCTGAATGAGAAGTGTGGCTGAGTGGGGACTCAGCATGGGGGTGTGAGTGGTCAGAGGCCAGCTGCCCTCAGGCCATGTGGATGGTGTGTCCGTGGTCCCTGCAGCGACATGGCTGCGACATGGCTGCATCGCAGTGCTTTCCGAGCCAGCGGCTGTGCTGGTTGCAGCAGAGCCCTCGCAGGCATGGCAGCACAGAGGACCAGCGTGATTGGGCCACGCTGAGGATTTGAGTGGAGCTTGGAGCCACCGAGGAGCTGGCTGTGGTTCCGCAGAAGCCCAGGGCCCAGTCCAAGCCCCAGCTTGTGTTGAATGCTGCAGGCTGAGCTTCTGCCGGGTGCTGCACTTCTCCTGGGACAAAGATCGCCTCGGCGCATCTCAGCCTGGGCTTCTCCTACCCCCCCTCCCCCCCTTGCTGCTGCTCTCCTGAGCAGAGCTGCTGCTTCACTTTCTGAGCAGGTGTCCACGTCTAGACAACTAAGAAAGTCTCCCTGGCCTGGCCACATCTGTTTCATTAGGAGAGTGTAAAATTCTAGCATCCACTCTGCTGGGAGTCGGGAGAGACAGCCTGTGACAGCTGGTTAAACGATCCAGGCAAATGATCTCGATTTAGGGAGGGTATCGGGAAGGAGCCGCAGACGGAGATGATGGAGAGGGACAGTGGCCGTGCGTTTGCCATGGGGATGAGCGCGGCTGAGGAGGATGCTGCTTTGCAAAGCTGTGAAAATGTCTGAGAGAACTGCCTCGTGCCCTAAATAGTCTTATGTCAGCAATTAGTGGTAACAGTCTCTCCTTAATCCATCAGATTTCTGATGCTGCACATCCGCAAGCAGGGGATAATAGAGAATCCACAGGATTAGCCGTGAGGCGCGGCGCTGGGCCATGCGGTGACAGCGCTGGTGTCCAGCGGGAGAGCGGAGGGTGGTCCCCCTCTGAGCACCCACGCGCTGCTTTCTCCTGGACACCTCTGAGCGCTGGGGCAAGGCCTTGTGACCACAAACACTGTGGGCTTTGAGCTCTTCTGTTCTCTGTGTGTCAGGAGCACTGCGTGTGTGTGTCACTGAGATGTCATTGCCAAAGCAGGGTGGCTCAGCTGGCCCGGGGAGGATGCCCATCGCTGCTGAATTCAGGGGGGCTCATGCTCCACACCCCTAGATGGGCGATGAAGCCCCGTTCCCACAGCCATCGTCCTGCCAGCTCATGTTGCAGCAGCCCCCCGTCCTGCCCTTCTTCCCATTTGCCTTTGGTTGGTTCTGTGTCAGCCCCTCGGCAAATATATATGGCCCCTGAGTCCCAGATGCCCCCTCTTTGGCTTCCTGTCCCACCTCACTTTCATCCTCTGAGACTCTGTCCCATTCTCATGTGTTCGGTGCACCTGTGGCCCTGAGGCTTGACACATCTAGATTTGGGTATGACCTGGTATATGTGCCCTACCTGGAATCCTTGATCACCCATCTTGCTTTGGTGTGCTCCTCAGCATCCTCCTGGTTTCCACAAATGACATCTTTGGTCCTAGAAAGCTGGGAGCCACCCTTACTCCCTCATCCTGAGGGTTTCCAGCCCCTTTCTGCCCTCATAAGTCCTCTTGGCAGGATTCTTCCCTCAGCTATTACATTGATAGCCAGACTTCCTGCCCTTGGCATCTCTTGTGACGTTCTGCTCCTGTGCCTCCCGAATATGGGTCAGACCGAAGTCCTCCAGTGGCTCCTGTTGCCCTGGGTAAGCCTCAGACTCCTCGTCATGGAGGTGCCTCTGTGACTGTGACACTCTGACCTTGTGTGTCATCAAGGTTGTCCTGCTCCTTATCCTTAATGCCCAACCAGATTGTTGCCTACAGAAAAGTATCTTAGAAGTCACCCAATAAATATTGTCCCACTGTCCCCTGATACTTGGTGCCACTCCAAGGCACTTGTCCCATTGCAGGGCATTTGTGAAAATTTCTTTGCTCTTGATTCTAATAAAATTCTTGAGGATGGATTTGTTTTTACTTTGACTTAGCTCTACCCCTGTTGTCACCTGTGTGCTGTTTACCCTGCTTATTTACTGGTAGGAAGAGCTCTAAAGTTCATATTTCAGATGTTCTCAATTAATGTGAGAAGCTTTTATTAACGTTTCTTGAATGAATTATTTACGTGGACAAAAAATAACATGCATATGATAACAAATTAGGATGTTATTTTCATAATAAATGTCCCTGAGATAATAAACAATGAATTATTAATGAATCTGTCGGGCACATTTTTTGTTTTTTGAAGTAGAAAAGTAAAACTTGAATGGATATCACTGAGAGCTCGTGGGGTGGGTTTTAGGTTTTAGGGAAAGACCACTTTGCTTAAAATAAAAATTAACAAATCACTATTTACAAAGAAAAACTGAGCTAGCATTGTGCTTTCTAGAACGATGCTATGTGAAATGTCTTGTATGTATGTTTTGGAGTCTTAAAACACTACGGAAAAACAGAGAAAAAGGACTTGCATTCATTGTTAAGTCAACATTTATTTTATAGCCCCGTATTTAAATTGCTTCTCGTGATTATGGCCGCGGCAGTTTTATAGCACAGGGCAAGTCTCATTTCCCCTGTCTGTCCTCCTACCAGATAAGGAGCTCTGCTCATGATAGAATGCGCTAATACTCCGTGCAGAGCGCTGAGCGCAGCGCCGTGTGCCTGAGGTGTAGCGAGCGCTCGGTGGGTGGAGCTTTCCTTCCTTGCGACAGGGATGTCCTTCTGCTGGAGTCCTTCCTGCCTTACAGCTCACCGTATCTCACCACGTATCACCCTTAGTTTTGTACCTCTCGTCTAGCCAAGTATACTTTGATTGTAGAGGATTTTGTACATCGTGAGGGATTAATACATTATTTATGCATGGAATCAATAATGAATGTGTGAATGCTCTTTTAAAATTTAAGTAGCTTTGATTATTTGAAGCTGCATAGCCCTGAACCCAAGCATGGCGGAGACTTCTGAGCACAGACAAGTTAAAGCCTGAAATAATCCCAGAAAAGCCACTGGAGACTGGCGGGATCCTTGGGGACTCACCGACAGTCACATTTGCCAGTCTATTGCTTCCTTGCAGAGGCAGTGGGACAAAATTAGCTGGGGATGCATTATGTGTTCCGGGGCCCCCCCGTGGTGGCTCTTTAAACCCATAGAATGTCCCACTTGCACAGACTTGGATGGAGGTCTCCATTTGGTTCGGGTTAGTTCTTCAGCTGATTTATGGCTGCTGACTCATTTGGCCTCGGTTTATTTGGGAAAGGTAAGAAGGGTGGTGGCAAGAATGTGACACACTGTGCAGGGCTACTGCTGCTTCTGGGCTCTGAGGAGTGGGCACAGGAGGAAGGTGGCCTCGAAAGAGGAGGGCTGAGTGAGTGCCCGGTCTTGAAGCGGGGTGGGGGTGGGGGGCTCACTTTTCAGCACCTGCTTGGTATGCTGTGTGATTTTTCAGTCTACCCATCAACCATCACAGCACCCCAGGTGCTATAGGCATTCAAGGAGCGCTGGGCTGGAGAGATGCCAGCCCAGAAGAGGCCAGGTGCTGGGCGCGGGAGGAGCTCCTTTTGCAGAGATGACTCGGTGCCTAGGACTCTTTGGTTTTTCCAAGGTGTAGAGTTTTGCTTGGAGATTAAGTTAGTTTTGGATTGATGAATGGCACTGATCTTTACTTTGGTATTGTGCTGTATCGACTTGTAAGTCAACCAGTCTTCCTTGTCATGATTGTATTAATTATGTTCATTCCCACAATGATTCCAATAGGCTGTGTATCTCAGCGCTGCAGAGCCCTCTGCCGAGCAATGAATGGGCCCAAGTATAAGGAGGGGTGTGTCGTGCAGCTGTCCTCACAGGGCAGGACAGAAGGGGCACATCATGCTGCATGCTCAGGGGTCAGTGCCCTGGGGGCTGCAGTGAGCAAGCTGCATTTTGAACATGGCCTTGTAAGATACTGGATCTTTAAGAAATGGACCCTGGCCTGGGGACATACCATTGTGGGCCTCTCGTCTCTTGGGCATGAGGTCCAGGGGTCCCCAGTACTGCCAAAGAGGGGGGCAGGATTGGAGGTTTGGAGTGAGGACATCGCACTAAGGGAAAGGGAAGCGGAAAGGGAAAGGCACAGGAACGGCAGCTGCGGCTCGCACCAGCAGAAAATATAATAAAGTTAAATTCATTCACACATGTGCATGTAAGTTACAATGATGCATTTTGTCAAATATATGTATATGTATATATATATATGTGTGTATATATGTGTACACATATGTAAGTTTGACTTACCTTCCTTTTGACATTACTTAGAATAAAATTTTAGTTTGTTCAGGTTTGGCCTTGAGCTGTTTCATTTCTCTTAAACATTGGGTGGGGGGGTCCCAATCAAGATGAAGAAGAAGATCATAAATGCCCGTGGCAGCGCTTTCCTTAGCGTTGCACAGGGCAGGGTCCTGAGCAGAGAGTGAGGTGCAGCAGTGGCTGTGGTCATCTCTGTGCCCAGCCCACTTACGTGCTCTTGCAACAAGCACTTACCATGCCCCTGCTGTGTGCCTGGCTCTACCTGTGTCCTCAGTGGTGTGTTTGGCTTGGGTGCTTCATGGCACACTTTACACTCTCTTAGTCTGCTAGAAATTTTCATGGAGGGATATGGTATGTTTTTTATTTAATTTAATTTTTTGTGGTACTGAGGATTGAACCTAGCTACCTTTGTGCTTTTCTTTTTTTTGAGGGAAGGCCTTGCTAAGCTGCCAGTGGTGGGCTCAGACTTGATTTTCCTACTTTACCTGGCTGGTAAGAGTCTTAATCAAGGCTGTGCATGTGGAGAAATCTTGGGAGGGAATTCAGCCATTTCTCCACAAGGGGGATGAAGGGCCATTACAGGTTTGGAGTGGCGCTTTAATAAGTTCTATGTGGCCCTTAACTGTATTAGAATGGGATGTTTACTACTTTTGAACTTTTCCTGGTGCTTTCTATTTTATTTATTTATTTATTTATTTATTCATTCATTCATTTATTTTTTGTGGAACTGGGGATCAAACTCAGGATCTTGCACTTGCCAGGCAGGCACTTGTGCCCCTGAACTATCTCCCCAGCCTTCTATTATGTTAACAGATAATTCTACCAATGAATCAGATCAATGTTCAAGAATCCAACTTTGTGTTTCCACTAGCCTTGCCATTATATTATATTATATTATATTATATTATATTATATTATTGATGTAAATTTAAGCATAAAGGACTGTTCTTAACTTTTGCCAAGAAACCTGATGCTTAAAGTTCTTGATGGTTTTATTAATGCCAAAATCTCTTTACAACATGTTGACTCTTACATGGAAACTTACTTGTTCAGCCAAACAGAAAAGTTGGATACTGAGCCCAGCAGAAATGTGTCCCTGGATCTTGCTGAGTACCAATTGTTTCCCTTTCCTTGGAAGACCCAGTAAAGCAGGTTAGTAAAAAGGGGATCAGAGTAACGTTAGGCATACTTTTCTGGTTATGTAGGTGTCCCCCCAAAGCCTCAGGCAGTCACTGGGGCAGCCGCGAGAGTCTGTGATGAGTTCATGATCCAGTGCTGGGGCTCTGGGTGTGAGTGCTCGCCCTGCCCTAGGATAGGTAGCCTGAAGAGAGGCCTGCCAGCTGCCTCAGCTGCTGCTCCTCCCTTTGCTCCTTGCTGTTTTCTGCCACCGTGAACTGCTGCCCTCTGTCATGTGCCTGTCTGTCTTGGAGCGAGCTGAATATGAACTGAAACCTTGGCTAACTTCAGCTGAATAAACCTTTCTTACCTTAATTCTGAGCGTTGGATATTTTGTCCTAGCACTGAGAACAGCATAACTAAGACAGTTACCGCTGCTATTAATATAACATTCTGTCTAAAAAGAAATTCTTGGGGCTGGGGAGATAGCTCTGTGGCATAAGTGCCTGCCTGGCAAGTGCAAGGTTGTAAATTTGAACCCCTGTCCTGAAAAAAAAAAAAAAAGAAATTCTTCTGGAAGACAGAAGTTGAGAATTTTATAATTTTGACTTTTTTTTTACATTTGATCTAATTTGTTTGATTTTAAAATTTATACTTTTAATGTTTTATCCTAGGGCTAACACTTTGGAAAAAGACAATGTGTTAGCAAGACTAAGGTTTTAAACCTAAAGCAGTTGACGGCCTTTGACATTAGCTATCGATATTTTTACCTGGCCTATGTTATATCCCGTGTTGTATAAGTCTCTCGGTGGCTTGTAATTTTCTAAATATATTGCTGTAATTACATGTACTTGAAAAATCTACGTTTTATATCTACTCTGGTCTTTTACTGA
Organism: Myocastor coypus; assembly: GCA_004027025.1. NCBI lineage: Eukaryota > Metazoa > Chordata > Mammalia > Rodentia > Myocastoridae > Myocastor > Myocastor coypus. The sequence continues at coordinate 46,397 of PVJA010010939.1, forward strand.
TTTTAAGCCCATTTTTAAGGTTCAGAATCTTATGTTGACTATCTTCTGAGGCAAAGCCAGGAATTATGTGCTGCATTAGGATATTAACTCATTTCAATTAGGACTGTAGTTTTTATGCATTCATTAACTGAGTATTATAAGGTTGATTCTTATGTTAATTTTAGATTCATTAACAGACATGCTCAAGTCTGTTTATTACTAATTTTTTTTCTTGATCCTGTAATGATTGGGAAGGTTAGTAATATAGGTTCATTTCTTATCGGCCTTTTAGAAAATGATTTCCTTTTGAGTTAATTACTTGGTACAGGGATATCCATTACACATTATTTATAAAGAGAAATCAAGTTCTGAGGCAGCAGTGAATAGAATTTCTTTTCCTCATGATGGAGAAGTGGATCGTCTCAAAGAAGCTTACCCGTGTTTGTTTCCCTGAAGTGGTAGCTAGCGTGTCACTTTGTAAGTTTCCCTGGCTTCTGAGTGAGGAACTTACACTAGGCGCACCTCAGCGCTTACGCGTCGTGCACTTCCGCGCACACACTTCCTTTCTCCGTTGAGCCAGTGAGTCCCAGCCTCCTGCTGGAGCACATGTAGGTCCTTGCTACGTTTCCATTGGCTCATTTCTAGTAAGCAAATCAAATGTATTTTTTATGTTAGTTTTCTTTCTAGCTTGAGATTTTCTCAGCTTGAAAACCTACCCAAGGAAGGCTGCAACATCTTCACAAGTTAATAAAGTAGGAGCAGCATTTCATCATGCTGTATTCTACCCACAATGAACTGCTCTCCGAGGAAACGGTTAGGCTTTGAAGGTAATTTGCTTGTTTGGTAGGAACTGTGGAGAAAGAGAACAGCAGTAGTTGAAGAAAATGGTAGAATGGAAAGGTGATGGCTGGGGACAGGTACTGAAAAGAGGAGGTGGTGATACACAGAACGGGGCTCTTTCATCGTAGGACGCTGCAAGTGCTGCCTACCTTACTAGCACGATTGCCTTTTGGGTTTCTGCGCTGTGCCAGCAAAGATAGGCAGAAAACCAGAGCTCGCAGAGAGAAATATCCAGGGGCTGAGGAGGAAAATCAGTTACACATATCTGTACTATCTCAAATGGTCTGGTACTTACATAATGTAAATGATTACTTAGCAGGAGCTTTTGAGGTCCTGTTCTGTAAGGCAGTCTTGTGATGTCTAGGATGCTGAGGCCCAGGGGAACTTTCCACTGGTTGTTTTTGGATACAAGCAACAGAGCCCCCACCAAACTCGTCAGGTAAGAAGGCAGGAATTCTCCCTCCCATCAGTGGGGGATGGATTCTAACGCTAAGGTATGGATTTGGAAGCCACAAGTGTAATTTGTGGATGCATTTTCTTGTAGCCACTAGGTTGGCCTCCTAGCGTGGCACTTGCACCTGAGCTATCTGTGAACATTTAAACCTTCCCTTTGCTTCTGCCTAGCCATTCTTAGAGAGGCATTACAAGTGTGGTCGGAAATGCAGGATGAGCAAAGCGAGGGAGGCAAAGCCTTGGTGAATCGGGAGCTGCGCGCCAAAATGTGATTGCACTGGGGAACAGCGGGCTGCTTAAGTTCTCTGACTCCACAGGAAGTGCAGGTTCCCACGCTGGTCCCGGATCCAGATGTTGGTAAGAGAAGCGAGTTTCCTTTAACTGTAACACACATACACCAGAGGTGCAGCATTCATCCTCGGAGGTGGCCCGTTCCCCGAAGCTGGGCTCCTGTCTCTGATACAGGAGGATCTTAATCTTTCCTACAGAGTTTAACATGATGCTGAGAACACAGTGACTGAATAAAAGCAATAGAAGACTTTTTCTTTAATTCGTCACAATCAGAATAGGGCAGTAACACGTAGGTGAAATCTGTATTCACTACTCACTGTCAGTCCAGCCAGCACTAAGCTTTATGTGCATTCAAGTAACCTTCTCCTTCATATGCCCACTGTATAGATGGGAAAACTGAGGCATAGAGAGGGTAAGCCGATGGGTGTGGCAGGCTCATGTCTGACTCCGTGTTCCCAGGGACTCTGCGATGAGGAGAACACGCAGACGGTCAGTGACCACATAGGATGTAGAGGCATCTGACTTTTAGCCTCCCGTGGTCAGTATCGCCCCGGAGAGTCGAGGAGGAGAAAGGGAGTAGCCATGCTCGTTGCTACTGTGCTGGGAAGAGATGAAAACGGAGTATTTGTTGCTGAGAAAAATTGCTCACAAGTAGAGCGTGACTATAAATTACATGCAGTTTTGAAGAGCGTTTCCTGGGCAAACAGAGTTCCTAGTGTTTTCCCCAGAAAACAGTCTGCAGCTCGGCCCCAGGGGGCTGGGGTCAGCAGGAGCCTCCTTCCTTCGGGAGAGCTGTTTGTTCTCTTGTAGACAGGACGCAGCCTGAAGAATGGGGCAGGCCAGACATCCAATTCTCCTGCTGTCCTTACAGTCTCCTCCTGAAGCCCCGCCCTGCCGAGGTTTTGTTGCACAGGTTGGTGGCACTGACCTGCCTGCAGCTGGAGGACGGAAGTCAAAAAATGGATGTTTTGAGGTCAGGAAGCTAAGCAACCAAAAAACCCAATTTGTCAACTGGAGTCATCTGGGGAATGGAAGAAATCACTCCTCGGTGTGGGAGCGCGCGGAGCCTCCCTCCGTGCTCTCTTTTGCCTCTTTCCGTGGTTTCCACCTCCTCTTTCATGGTGGCATTGTGTGTGGGGGAGGCGTGTTGGGGGAGCGGCATGCGTGTGTGTGCCTGTGCGTGACGCCACTTCTGCGCTTGCTTTGGCGTGCGTTGGGGTCACTGCGTGGGGTTCACCCTGTGCGCTGGGTGCCCTGCCTCGCTTCCCCACGCATGACTTCGTTCTCTGATCACACTCACAGGGCAAAGGGGCTTCCGGTGGAGTCCCAGCCTCCCACTCCTTAAAAAGAGTTCTTTTTTCTTTTAATGTATGTGGTTGGCTGCTACAGGGTCCCACTATGCAGCCTGACTCATGGTCATCCTCCTGTTTTCAGCCTCACCAGCACCGGGACTACAGGAGTGTGCCACCACACCTGGACTCGGTGGCCTGCTCGGTCCACCCTGGGGCTGGGCTGGCATGGCATGTGGCATGGGGGTTCGAACTTTGGTCCCTGCACTGGCCTAAGCAGATGCTTTAGTTGGCTGAGATATCTTGCCAGCCCCTAAAAAGAGTTCTTCTATGTGTGATCTTTACCTTCCAGCCCTGGAATGTTAAAACGTTTTTCACATTTGGGTTGAAAAAAAAATGGAGGGTGAACTTGCTGGGCAGGTAAAATGATTCTTTCATATTGCTTAGAAGTATGTTTAATGTAGTATTTCATAAAGTTGAAATATAGATTTATTGTCTGAAAATAGATGCATTCCATTACGTGAACAAAGACACAGTTTTTCTGAAACTGTGAGGCAGGATATTCCCCCGTGAAGCTGCATGGCCCCTCCTGTTCTCCTCCAATGGCTCAGGCTTTGTTTTGCTCCCGAGTCATACCTTATAAAGCAAAACTTTACATAGTGATGTGGCGGGGAATAAGTCCAGTGCTGGAAAATCTCTGTTTCTTAAAAAGGCTTAAATCTACATTTCTTTATTTTTAGCATGATCCCATATTCTTTTGCTTATTTCAAAGGACCGTGAAATCCAAATGATTCTTTCTTTAAATAGTAAATCAAATATGCAGTTTAATATATTCTGAGGTTTTCTTTTTTAAAAAAGCAGTCCAAACAGTAAATTTTTGCTCAGATTCTTATTTTCTGCTTCTTTTATACGTCGTATTAGGACATGAGCCCAGTTCATGAGTGATATGTTAATTTTAGGGCATCATTTTATGAGCAGAGCGGTGTCAGTGAAATCAGATTCAGGGTTCTATAGGAAGAAAACTTGGGGGAAACAAGCGGCACATGCTGGAACCTCCCCTCCCCGGAGGAACGTGATATGCTGTCAGTATCGCTTTGTACCATGCTATAGTTATAATGCTTTTCTCTTAAAAGTGGCCTATGTATTAGAAGAATATGAATGTTTTTTATTTTGTAATATTTTGGGGAATTTTACTTGGCAAAGATGCTTTATTTTTTTCATTTACAAAATGATGAAAGGGTTTTTGTAGCAAACACCTTGCTGTTTGCCTATAGCAGTTTGGATGATCACTTACTACGTCATTAGCCTTCCTTAAGGAGAGGGTCGCTGATACTGGTCAGTCTCTGTCACTGCTAGGTGGTGACGCAAGGCAGTGCTGGCCCTAGAAGTAATTCAGACCACTGAATGTGAGCTGGCAGGTTCTGGAACCCCGCCTGCCCCTCCCTGGGCCCCTGAGAGCAGCAGTTTTGGGCTGCCCTGCCTCTGCCTCGTCCTGGTGCCTTTTTAGGACCCCAGAACAAAAGAGCCCCTGATGGGCCCTGAAGGCTATGCAACTTTCAGCCAAAATATATCTTCTGTTCTCTGCAGTTAATTATCTCGGGTGTTTCATCATAGCACTGGAAAGGTGCTAGCGATCTGCAAATCAGGAACTCCTTGTATCTCAGGCGAAGGTTTTTTAATACCCTTGAGCAGTGCTCTGTGATCCTGTGGAATACCCGAATAGACGGCAGGCCCCCAGGAAGCGTGTGTCCAGAGGTGTCAGCCCCACAGAGTCTCAACTGCGTGTGCTGACGTTTCATGCAGTCGGTTTACAGAAACATGCTATCAACAAGATCAATGGAGTATGAGTTGGGGGAGAATAAAGAGTTGTTCCGTAGCAGTCCTAGGTAAGTCCTTCAGCAAGATTAAGCGCGACTGCTTCAAGAGAGAAGACGCTACTGTCCTAGGGTAGGCAAACCAGAGGACAGAATGAAAAGAGAACTGGTGCTGGCATCTGCGAGAAAGCCAAGGTGGCTCAGGTCTGGCCACACAGGTGGTGGCCCTCGCATGACCGTGTCCAAGAGGAGACCAAGGCTTTGCTCAGCCAGCGGAGGACGCGGCCAGCGCCCGTCGCTGAAGCGCAGAGGCAGTTACTTTCCTGTTCTCCTTGCAGAGCATCTGGCCATTGACCTCTGCAGCTGCTCTCTCCCCAAGGATAAGCAAGAAAACTTAGCTCTCAGAGGTTATTATTCTGTAATGTACGCTTGCTTTGTGATTTCATTTCAGTTCCTATGCCTCCATAAAACTTCTGTCTGCTGTTTTACACAGTAACATATCTTTTGTAGTATTAAAACAAAGGGAGAAAGAATTCCCTGAAAGTCCATAAAGCCTGGGTGATTGGAGTTCAAAATGATTTTGCGGAAATGTTGTTTTTAGGTACGACCCAGGAAATAATTAAACATTAAATATTACATGAAAACGAAGTCAGCCTTTAATGAGCTTACATTAAAAAATAACTAATTTCAGCGGGTGTATTTATGCAGGCAGTCGTTCTGTATGAGGCCTGGTCTTGTGCTTGCGATATCATCATGGTTCGTTGGAATCCTAGTTATGCAACCACTTATCAATTCCAGGAAAATCCTTGGTGTTTAGAAATTGCGCTCGGTCATAGCCCACCTCTCAGAATGGCAAGCTTGATCTTCTGTGTTTGGGTCGCTTCTGTTCAGTAAGATTCCTTTGGGGGCTGCAGGTTGGGATGACATGCTGATGTGGATCCAGGGGTCATTGCGTTCCAGCGCAGTCTCTGAGCGCTGGCTGAGGCAGCAGGCCCTGTAGCTCGTCGACTGACCAGATCCGAGACACCAGTTTCAGCTGTGGCCAGCTGACTGGCTGCGCCCAGTTGTTCTCTGAACCTTGGTTCCGGCATCTGTGTGTGCTGCACGAACAGTTGTTGGGGTTCTCAGAACCTGCTCTGGGAGTGTCCAATGTTCACACTGCTTCAGCTTCGCTTGCTTTGCGCAGGCGCCCCTGAATTTAATTGATCTAACACTTTTTAACACTTAATCATTAAAACATGTGGTGTTTTGAGAAGGTGAGGAGAAATAAAATCTCAAAGCCATTTCTGTGGCAAGGTGCTGGCTGAAACAGTGCCTCGTCCTTGCACAGCTTGGAGGCAAAAGTGCTGGCACAAACCATCCAGTCTGGAAAGGAATGCATGTGTGAGCGGCCTCCTCGGCCACTGTGGGCCGCTGCTGATTTTGCCTGTCAGAGCAATTGTATTCCAGTGTACAACACAGATGAAGAGCAGCCCAGGGTGCTGTTCTCCTGAATTTAACACCTGTGGAAGTGGGAAGCGGGAAGCAACAGCCCAGGCAGGGTGGCAGGCAGAGCCCTTGGCCCCTCCACCTAGCCCCTCCTCTCTTAGGGCCTTGGGGAGAAGAAGCCCTTGTCTGGCCTCTGAGCCTGCCAGGACTGGTCCTCTGCCCAACAGGGATGGGTCCTTTATCCATTTATTTCCGCTTTTTGAGATAGGGTCTTGCTCTGAGGTGGAGTCTCATGGCAGAGCCTCTGGAGTAGCTGGGGTTCTAGGCCAGCATCGCCCAGCCTTACTCATGTGCCAACTGAGCCTGCCAGAGGGCCTGGCATGCATGGCATCTGCCAGGGCAGCCTCTCTCAGGAGAGGTCTGCAGTCATCAGTTCTGATCCAGCTATTCCTGAGGAGCTGGAAGCAAGGCTGGAGTGCTTGAAACAGTGCCGGCTTCCTCTGTAAGCACAAGTGCAGGCCTAAAGCAGCCTGTGATCCAGAGCCAGGCTCTGTGCAGTCTGGCCTGCTCCCAGCCTGTGTGACTGCCGTCATACAGAGCTTGCAGTTGGGGAGACTCCTGAGTATGTGGCTCTGAGTAGCACTAGGTCTGTGGTTTCTGAGGACCTGCGTGCCCACCAAGAGCAGAGGAGAGGGGAGGGCAGCCCGGCGCAGAGGCCTGCGGTGGTCTTCGAGGGATAGGAGCAGCCACATCTGGAGGATGAGAAGGAGAACGGGCCGGGGACTCTGCGGGTACCCCCAAGAGGGATTCCCATCTGTGCTTGGTGCCATATTTTGTCACCGAGCAACTGTACCAGCGAGCTGGGCTTTGGCTCTGGCTTTGGGTCCTGCTCAGTGTTGAGTTTCTGTGTCACGTCGGGCATCAGCGATGGAAGGGGGGCCAGTCCAGCCTGTGATGGGACGCCCACGGTGGTCCTCCTCGCCTCCAGGCTGTGGTGGAGGTGGGTCATCTTGCCTTCCCACGGTGATGCATGCTTGTTATCCCAGCACTTGGGAGGCTGAGGCAGGAGGGCAAAGAGTGAGAACCCTTGTCTTAAAAAACAAGCAAACAACAACAACAAAAGGACAAGCAAAGAGTTGGTGAAATGTGAGTCCTTTGTCTCCTGTTTATGTAGGAATGTGCAGGAATTTCACCGAAAGACTCAAATCCCATAGGATGAACTCAAATTGTTTTTTAGTATATCAAAACAAAATGTGGGCTTCAGTTACTAATAAATAACGCGCCTGTCTTTGGTCATCAGTTGAGAGCCACACTAATGCGAGGTGCTAACAATACGGGAAACAGGCTGGGGAGAGTGGGAGAGAGACCTTCTGGCATTTGGGACCTTGTGCCTGGTTTTTCTGAACATTGCTCTGCTCCAAAAGTTTAAGTATCCTTATTTTTCTTTGAGAAAAGAAGTAAAAAAACTCGTGGGCCCGAGAAGCTCAGTACAGATGGCGCCACTGGGGAGACGGTCTGGTGCAGACCTCCTGCAGGGAGGAGCGGCTCCGAGGGAGGCTGTTGCGCATGCGTGCTCCTCGGGTCACGCGTGTCCTCGGCACAGAGTTTGCGGTGAAGCCCGGTGCCACGCCGCACCAAGAGCAGCCCGCGTCAGCCGGGCACCCTGCGCTAGACCCTCTGGGAACCCCTCGTACGTGGGCGTCTGCTGTTCCACGGCCAGCTCATCACCTGCCCCTTTCTCATGAAAGAAGTAGGCTGTGCCGGCCGTTTCTCTTGTCCCAGAGAGAACAGCAGAGTTCTCTTGCTTTTCCTTGTTCACAGGAGAAAGCACTCGGCACAGCCATTTTCCCCCTAAAAGCTTTTCCACCTCCCGACGCACGGGCTGCTCACACTGGCACCCAGGGCGCCAGCCTCTGTCCTTGCAGCCGCCCTAGCTGCGTCCCCTCCCCTCACAGAAAGGCGCTTGTGGAGCAGGAAGGAGCAGCGGCCTTCCGTTCGGTGCTAGTCTTCTTCCTCCTCCTCCTCCTGCTGCTGCTGCGCCCTGCAGCAGGGCTCCCTTATGCTAATAGGTAGATTCTTCACTCTTTAAAAACCTGCACAAAGAGCGCTGCATCCCTGTCCAGCAACTGTTCCTTTAAAAGACGCTCTGCCTTGCCACGCTTGCCCTCGGACCTCAGCACTCGCCAGGCTGTGGGGCGGTGGAGTTTGAAGGCCAGGAGGCCCCGTGCCTGCCTATTTCTGGATCTGCCAGTGACAGCAGCCGGCTTACAATGAGGCCCGGAGAGTGACAGTTGGGGCACGCAGCCCATCGCCGTGGGCAGTCGCAGCCAGCCTCGCCTGCCTCTGGCTCGGGCTGCGCATTCCTCCAGAGGTGGCCTGTCCTCTCTGATGATGGATCGAGGGAGACAAGCGGCACATGGGTAGACAAACACCTCGCCCGGGCAGTTGGTGCCCTTTCACAGTTTCCTCCGCGGCTGACGTTTTCATTTCCCTCCTTCACCTCGCTCATCGCGGGTGGTTTGCATCTGATTTTCTGTATGCGAGGGTAATGCAGAATGACAGGGTGCACGCTGCTCATTTCCTGTGCTGTCTTCTGGTCCAGTGACACCGAGCATCTTCACCGGCAGAGCCCGGCAGGGGCGCGTGGTGTGGTTGTGCCCTGCCTGGCCTTGCGCAGGCCTCGTTTGGGACGCTGACATCATCATCATGGAGGCTCGCTGCGTGGGCTCAGGTTTGGGGCCTGCTCCTCCAGCCTGGGCTTGCCTGGCTGAGCCAGAAGCTCACTTCCCGAGGAGCGGTGTGAAGGGAGCTTGTGGCCGCGTTCCTTCTGGGGAACGGTGCGCTGTTGTTACCTGCTCATCCATCACCCGCTTCCAGCTTTCCTCAGCTACAGCTGGCAAATAAACGCTCCGTCCGGGCAAGGTTGCAGCGCAGGTGCGCGACTGTGTGCGAGGGTGATGGCCCATCCGCTTACCGCGCCTTTTGCGTGTAGTGAGGGTGCTTCTGATGGGTTCTCCACAGGTGCCAGCCCCTCCGTCATTAGCCTGTAGAGCTGGAATTCGTACCTTGAGCCAACTTCATTCTAAAATCCTCCTCTGAGTTCTGAGGAAACTCAGATGAGCTGCTACATAGGGTTTACCTTCCTTTGCCAGCATGGCCCTTAGAAAGTCTCAGAATCTTTTAAAAATATGAAGCTTAAAAAAATAGATGTACATCAACACAGAGACCCACGCTCACTTTTCAGATGCTCACAGCAGGGCTATAATTCATGCCTTTCTGCCAGGTGTCGTGCACCACTGCTGGTGGTACACGTGGGAGTGTCTCATTGGGCAGCTTGGTGTTAATTGTATTAGTAAAAAGGCTGATTACAGTGATGAGGTCCATTTGTACTGCCCATGGCACAGAACGCCTGATGGTTCAGTCATGTGTGTGCCTGCCAAAGTCGTGCTATAGAAAGCCGTTAGACAGCCGGGCGTGGTGGCGCACGCCTGTAATCCCAGCACTCGGGAGGCTGAGGCAGGAGGATTGGTGCGAGTTCGAGACCAGCCTGGGCTACAAAAGTGAG
>PVJA010010940.1:0-56028 GCA_004027025.1 Myocastor coypus
ATTAAACAACGAAGTGACTGGAAGCAGACAAAGCAGAAAACATATCAATAGCAAAACCATACACTTATGTACACAGGATGAATCAGATATTGGTCTCAAGAACCTTCAAAAGGTTCAGCATATTGACTATAGCACAATGTAACGCTAAAACTATGTTTGGAATACATGTCACTCTTGTCTTTTTGATATGTACTGCTCCGTGGTGTAAAGTCAGTTACTGTCATTCTCTCAAGAGTAGTACCAGAGATGTTCAATGTCAAATTCACAGCCACATTTTCTTGTAAAAAGAACCGGTGGTAGTACTATTTCCTTCAAGTCAGAGCTCTGGCTTAGTACCACAGCCCTGAGGGTGGGGGAGCTGCTGAGGAATGGTAGGAATGTGGATATAGGCACAGTGCAGGGCTTCTCTGGAGCCACTACTGTGCCAGTGTCACTAATAGGAGGTCAGTGACTGCCGCTATCGGGTTCAGATGCACCTGTGGATGCACAGTTTTTTTTTTTTTTTTTTTTTTTTTTGACTGCTCTCCTGGTCAGTACCATCTTAAGTTTTCTACAATATGAGCCACATCGACCCTAGCATGGTGTTTTAATTATGAATTCTGTAAGGCTAAGGTATGCATAGATTCCCATATCTAGGACTTACAAGCCCTGAAGCAGAACCACAGCCAGCATACAGACCATCCTGCCTCAGAGCAAGGGCTGGGTGCTGGCCACAGTGAGACCACCTCAGTGACTGAGGCAGGTCTGCATCCTGGGCTGTGCTTCTCATTTGCATTACTGTGCTGGAGCCCTGTTGATCCTCCCCAAGGCACTCTGGGGCAATGTGAAAGACAAGAGCAGCCACTGCTCTGCCTTGCACTTGGGCTGTCTGCAATGCACTGTAGGCAGCTGCTTTGAAATCCTGTCCTAAGAACTAATTTGTGAGGGCAGAAGGTGGGAGGATGATGTGTGGTGGCAGGGAGGGGCCTTGGACGGAGGCAGCTTGAGAAGAGAAGGGACATGGGGAGACAGGGTTCTGTGAGCTTCCATTTCTCCTGAATCTGACCACAAATACTCTCAATTCATTGGAAAAATAAGTAAATTCAGGTCAAAACTATATTTCAAATGTTTGCATTAAGCTCTCCCACAGCATGAAAAATTGACATTTTAAAAACTTTTAGCTTTTCTATGTACCAATAACAAACTTTTTGAGAAGGACAGGAGGAAAACAATTCTATTGACAATCATTTTAAAACATATGTTTAGGAATTAGCCAAACCAAGAAGGTGAAAATTCTCTGCAATAAAAATTATAGGACTTTGAGGACAAGAATTAAGGCACACATCAGAAGACAGTGAGACCTATGCACATGGATCTGCAGAATCAACACTGTCAAAATTGCCGTATTCCTAGGAGTGCTCTATAGGTTCAATGTAATTCTCATCAAAATTGCAGTGATATTCCTCATGGAAATGAAAGCACCCTAAATTTTACATGAAAACACAAAGGACCTAGAATAGACAAAACAATCCTAAGCAGAAAGATAGAGGCTGAAGGCATTGCAATATAAGATTCTAGAATATACCACTAGGTTGTAGTAACAAAAGCAACATGGTACTGACACCTAGTTGTTTGGACTGATGGAAGTAGAGGAGAGGACACAGAGACAAACCCATGCAACTAGAGGCCAAAAGCACTCTAGATAAGCGGGCCAAAAACAAGCTGGAGGGAAAGGCAGCCGCATCCACAAATGGTGCTGGCAAAGCTGGATATCCACATGTATAAGACTGAGATGTGCACCCTATCTCTCCCTCTATATAAGACTAAATTCAAAATAGATCAAAGACCTACATATATATATGAACTTTGAATCTTCTAGGAGAAAATGTAAGAGAAACTCTTTAAATCATAGGCCTAGACAAGGGCTACCTGAAAAGAACTCCGATAGTTTAGGAACTAACAGCAAGAATCGGTGCATAGGACTACAGCAGCGGAGGAGAAACAAGAAAAATGAAGATGTGCTATGCGCAGGAACCTAAGAAACTTAGCAAGTGTAAACGTTATCGGCCAAAAACATGAGCTACGATTAACTCAAGTCATATCGTATCTTGATATGACTCAAGATTAAGTCCTATCAATAAGACTGAAAGAGAGAAGGAAAAATTAGAGGAAGAGAGAAGGAGGGATGGGAATAGGATTCTTTTTCAAAGAGAACCAAGTTACATCATATACACGTGCTTACTCCCTGAGATGATCATATAATGTGTGTACTACAAACAAGTACTAATAAAAAAAAGTATACACAGCAGTGCAAATGCCTAAAAGAATAAAGAGACAGTATATAGGATAGGATAAAAATCTTTGCCGGCTACTCTTCCAACTGAGGATTAATATCTAGACCATATGAAGAACTGGAAAAACTTAATACCAAGAAAACAAATAGTCTTATTAATAAACAGGCAAGTGAATTGAACCAACACTTCTCAAAAGAAGTACAAATGGCCAACAAGTATATGAAGAACTATTCAATATCTTTAGCCATTAGAGAAGTACAAATCAAAGCTGCCTTGTAATTCCATCTCATTATGTAAAAATGGCTATCATCAAGAATACAAAAAAATAATAAATGCCGATGAAGGTTTAGGGTGTGGGGGAAAGTAGCCCTCTATACTTCTGGTGGGGTAGGAATGTGAATTAGTACAGCTATTTCAGAAAGCAGTGTGGAGCCTCCACAGAAAATTAGACATAGAACTAGCATGTGACTTAACTACGCTACTCCTTAGTGAATTCCAAAGTAGCTAAAAGACAGTATAGCATAAAAACACCTGTGTGTGGTGCAGAATGTGGCACAGTTCACCATAGCCGAAATGCGGAATCAGCCAAGATACCCACTGACAGATGAATGAATGAAGAGAACGTAGGGCATCTACACACTGGATGATTATTGAGCCAGAAAGAGAGAACAAAATTATGTCATTCACAGGCAAACTGAAGGACATGGAACTCATCATGTCAACTGACATAAACCAGACTCAGAAAGAAAAACATCGTGTATTTTCCTTAATATTCAGAATCGAAAAGAATAACGGCATGAATGGAGCAGGGACGCGACCACTGGACAAGCGGAAGGCAGCGCTGAAGGCAAGGAGTTGGCAAGAGTAGCAGGGGAGTGCGTGTTGCTGTGTATGACAATGCCGCGTGGGAACCAGCGTTTTGTAAAATTAACAGACACTAACACAAATATATTTTAGAAGTCCTACCAAGTCACATTTATTTTTATGTCTGATATGCCTGACATCAAATAGTTATTTTAAAAATTGGGTGCATCACAACACTGTGACATAGCCAACCTTTAAAAAAATGAATGATTTATTTAAAAGGTTGAATGTGTCAGGCAAGCATCTAAATCCGCAAGTGAAAACCAGACATCCTGCACCCAGGCGCCCGCACACACAGGCACCGGAGCGAGGTGGTGCAGATGAAACAAGATTTTTTTCTTCCCCAAAAGAAATAAGAAAAGAGTGCAAAGTACATTATTATGTAGATGAAATTAAAATGACCAGTATGTTTGTATTTTGCCTTATCTTAAAGAATATCTGTACTAGCCTTAAATAGCATTGTCATTAGCTGTATTATTCTTGCAGGATGGCACTTTGTTTGGTAGTCATATGTCTTTTTTCCTCCCTCCTTCCCTCTTTTCTTCTTTCCTTCTTGCCTTCCTTTCCTCCCATAGTGCAGAAAATTGAATCTGGGACATCAAACACCTAGGCAAATGCTCTCTCTGAGGTACCCTCCAACCAATGAGTGCTTTTGCTTTTGCTTTCTGCCTATGACAGCATTTAGAAATGTGCTCAGCTCTCAGTAACCTTGGGCCAGGGCAGCCCAAAGTGCTAGCTAGCTCCTGTGCTCTTTTGCTTTTCTTGGTTTTGCCTGCAGATGTGCACGCAATGCCTGGGGCAGTAGGGTGCAGACACAGGAGGACTTCAGGAGGGATGAAAAGTGTTCTGTCTCTGCGTGTCTCTGTGCCTCTGGCAGTGCTGTCCTCTGGGAGAATCCTTGCAATCCTGTGGGCAGAGTGTTTGCCAGGGGCAGGAGAACCTGAGGTCAAGCCACTTCTGCCAGTTTTTAGCTGAGTCATTTGTGGCTGTTTCCTGAACTTGGGGCCTCATCTCAGGTGCCTGAGAAACAAGACTGATTCCAGACCATCCTAAGGTCCCTTCTGAATCCAATCCTTAGTTACATGACAACTGAAATGCCTTTCATGGCAGGCCCCATTCCTGTTCGTGTTTAACTAGTCACAGTGTACAGGGGTGTAGAAGTGAGCTTGGCAGCTAGGAGAGGAGCCAAGGGTTCAGGCTGGAGTGGAGGTGTTGGAGTTAGTGGTGAGGTTTGCTGTGGAGAGGGCACTGGCGTGATGTCCAGCTGAAAACTGTCTCCATTCATCCAAGGATGGAGTCAGGAGGCCTCCCCAGAAGAGGCAGGACCCACTGAAGAAAGGCCTGGGAAGAGAGTTCAGGTTGGAGCAATGGATTTGAAAATCATTCTGCAAAATAAGACAGTGCCAGCTGCAACACAGAGCAAAAGACCGGCATAAAAGACTCTGGAGAAACCTGCCCTCAGTGTGGGAGAAAGGTGAAAATGGGTTCTGGGAGCCCCAGGTCACTTCTGTCGCATAATGACCTGCAGAAAAACTCAGAGAGCCCATAGAACCCCTCACTTGGAGGCAGCCAGCAGGCTTCAGCAGAAGAGGCAGAGAAGGCACTGCTTCGTCTGGGCATCCGCCCTGGCTCTGGAAAGCTCTGGTGTTTGGCACTGGGGGCTCAGGTCAGGGCCTACCACCAGCCCCCACTCCTGGAGTCCAGGGTGGAAGGTAGGTGCAAGGGAAGGGCCAGGCAGCGCTCAGGGCTCCTACCCTTCTTCCAGGCAAGGTTGGGACTGGGTCCAGAGAGGAGCCACAGAACCCCGAGACTACCGTGGCTCTCTGGGCCGCCTGTGGATACCAGGTATTGATGTTCCTTTGTGGCCTACGGCAATCTGTATGAAAATGTTTTGAAAGTAAAGTAGGAGAGCACATCAGGAAGTATTTTGAAAACAAAACTAGCATGTTCACAAGCCTATTATCATAATTCAAGGCTAAGATGTCACAGCTATGAAGAACAACCCCATCGTTATGTAAGGAGTGTGTTCATCTCGTTCCTGGGGATGTTCCAGAGTCCTGGCTCCGACAGGGTCAGAGCACGCAGAGAGTTTTCTCCAGTATTTTCTGCTTTCAGCCTCCGAGCTTTTGTCTGTGGACAAGTGTGAGCTGCGCTGTGATGGGGCCGCACGACCTGCGGGCAGAGACGACAGAACTTGCAAAACAAGAGACAGGGGCACCTAAAGGGGCAGGGAAAGAGCCTGGTTTTCAGAAACAGACTCCCAGGCTCTCTGGCTCAGAAAACAGATTAATTCTGCCTATCTCTCAGAAAGACAAATAACAAAATGATAGCCAGAAAATGAAAATCAAGCCGGGGCCCCTCCTATACCTGCTCTCTTCCTGGGTGTGCACACTACACTTTTTCTTCTCCCATCCCCGAGGAGCCTCCCGCCCCTCTGCCTTCCGGGGGAATCTCCCTCGTGAAGCCCCCTTACTTTGCTCTGGGGCTCTGCTTTCCTCTCAAGAACCTCTGTCCTGGCTACCTTTATCCCTCAGGCTTTCTGGGACCTGCACTACGTCAGGGTCCCTGTGAGCTAGCTCACACACAACGCCGGGAACCTGCCTGCTGTCCCAGCCCAGCCACCGAGCATCTGACGCTACCGTTCTCCTTCCTCCCGGCTTTCTGGTGCCACATCGAGGGACGTGTAATGAGCACGATTTTGCAGGGTGAGCCGGCCCTGTCTCCTGCCCTGCTCTTGCACGCTCTGCACAACTCAATCCCTTTGCTATCTGCTCCACCTCTCCAATTCTTTGCCCTGCTCTCTCATCATCTTGGGCTCCAGGGGCTCCCCTAGCAATAGCGCAAACTGTATGGTTAGAACTTGGTCTTAGTTACTTTTTGCTCGTTGCTGGGACAAATACCCGACACTCAGAATGAAGGAAGGAAAGGTTTATTTAGCTCACAGTTACTGGAGGTTTCAGTCCATGTTCGGCTGGCCCAAGGCTGAGAGGAACAGAGCAGAGAGCATCCAGTTCATGGCGGCGGAACAGCAACAAAATGGTGGCAGAGGTAGCCAACCAAACAGGGCAGCAGAGCAACAGCAACAGCTCAAGTCTGTCTCTCTGTCTCTCTTTATATTACATTCAGGCTCTCCACCTTAGCTCCTGCCCTAGGTTACACCCATAATCCCATCAGTACTAAAACCAATAATCCCAGGGATCATGGATCAAGTCTCAACTCTAGAAGTCCCCGCCCAGTGACTCTATGAGGCTTTGGGGGGACAACTAGACATGAACCATAACAAACTTATAGGAAATTGGGAAGCCTGGCTGAGGGCCTTAGGTAACACGATCAGCCAGCTCAGATGCTGCAGAGCTGTAGGGTATCTGCACGATGGGCCCCGCCCCCTCATCTCAGTACTGCTGCTTTTGCACACAATATGGTTCAAACTCAGGGTCATACTGGTCACCACATCAGAGCACAAAAGAACTGCTATGATTCCAGACATCACACTCTCACTTAAAGATGAGGCAGTGAGAAAAAGTGGTATTCTTCAGAAGGGGTGTTCTTCTCATCATTTTATCTGCTAAAGAATCTTTTCCTAAAGTCCCTCCCTTGGTCAGAACTGGGTCCTGTACCTGCTCCTACACCGACAACTGACAAATATGAGCTGGTTTCAGATAGACCAACCATAGTTTCTCCTTAGAGCAGCAAGAACAAGCTCATCTTCCCCACCAGGAGATCTGTGTCTGATAGCTGAATGGGACCAGGTTCTATCAGTAGGAAATGAGGGTTGCAAGGAACAGCTGGATAGGGGGCTGTCACAGAGTCCCCTCTGTCCCCTGCTCCTTTGATGGCCCAGGCTCAGCTCCTAGCTGGCCCAGCCATGTGAGAGTCTATCTGGTGCCCAGTCTGGTGCCTAAAGTAACATTTCAACTTGAATGGCTTTGGGATCCAACTCTGACTGATGGAGCATGCTTCTAGGTGTGTCTGGGTGGGTCAGGGAGACATGGGCTTGGAATCAACAGTCCCTCATGCCTTCCACCCCAACTCTTCCCTGCTTTCCTTTCTTGCTTCATGAACTAAGACCTTCATCCAGAAAGTCTTTCCATCCTGGTATTTCTATGTGGGATCCAGTCATCCATGGGCTCCAACACTGAGCAAATTAAACCTCTCCATTAAGCTATGGGTGTTGGTGTTGAGTGCAGAGCTCAGAGAGGCCACCAAAGCCATCCAGGCTGCTTGAGAAGGGCAGGCGCTCCTTCTTCTTGGCCCTTGTGAGCTCCTGAGGTCACTTTTCTCATCTCGAACTCTTGCCAACTATAGTCGAGACCTTGAAGTCCCACCAGAAGGCAGCTAGCTATAGGACAGAAATTCCCTCTGCAGCCTAATGCAGTGCTGGGTGGTGGAAAATGTCCCAAACCAGCACCAGGAGGCCAGGCAACGCCTGCCCTGCAAGGGTGTCTGGAATAGCAAGATCCCTTTCAGCTCTGAGATGGTATCTTCTGGTGATTTTCTCATGAGCACTTGCCTGGTTCTTAATATCAGAACAAGGGAAGAGAAGGTTTTCTAGGGGAGGCATAGGAAATTTACTGTAGTGCTATTGTCAGCCAGTAAATTCGGTCCTGGAAACATGCCTAGTCCTTGGTCTCTCTCCAGAGTGCAAGAACTATTTCCCAATTCTGACCAGATGCTCCATATATTTTTGTTATTATTTACAAACTTCACCAAGGGCACTTTCCTCTCCCTTGCCCCTGTGGCCAAACTCAGTGAAACTACCGGGTTTCCCCTGCCTCTACCCATGGCCTGGTGTTTGTTGCCACCTAATTCTGCCTCTCTGGTCCATCTGCCTGCTCTGTTATGCTCCAGTGGTGTAAAATATTTATTTTGTTTGGGAACCTAACAATATTAAAAACACAGTATGTATTATTTATCCTCAGCCCAGGGAGATGGCCTTCGGGGCCCACCAGCTCTCGGCAGCAGTAAGTGCAAACATGACTCTCAGCGCTGCACTTATTTTGTTTACTGCAGAATTTAGTACAGGTGGAGGGGCAGGGAGACTCTGCTTCCTCCTGGGAAGATTTTTCATCGGGTTGTAAAAGTGTAAATTTAAGTATGCACCAGGACCCCGGGGAGCTGGTGTTTTCCATTCGAATTGCTATGCCACAGCTTAGTCACCAAGCCTAGGGACCAGTTCTAGTCTGGTGTGACATCAGCAGCCCCGAAGGCTGGCCTGCTGGCTGAGCCTGCCTGTGTCAACCAAAGGGAAGGCCACAGCATGGCACTGCCCACCTGCTGCCTGAACACATGAGGCCTGTGCTGTCTGGCAAGGCCTCCTTATAGTGCGCTCACTTAGCAGAGAAAGGAGCCGTGGGGGAGTGCACACTTCTCTTCCTTTTCCCACCCTATCTTGTAGGGTTGTGGTGAACAGAGACGGCTCTGTGCGCTCAGGAAGACAGGCAAAAAGCCAGGGCTGGCTGTGGATGTCGTACCTGAACTTGCCACTGTGCCTGTGAGGAAACACTGCCTATTTATTCCCTGCAGCTGGAAACTGCTCTTGGCCCTTGTCCTTCTCCCCATGGGCTCTTGATGCTTGCTGCAGCATGCTTCCATCTTGGCCCAGGTGTGAGGAGGCAGGTCCCTGCCCCTAAGAGTCTGCAAGTTTCCATTTTGCTTATGTTAGCAGAGATTCCTGTCATCCCCAACCCTCTGGTTTTTCGGAGCTCTGGGAAGTCTTCCTTATATCAACCGGGAGAATATTGCAGAGCTATGCTCCAACTGATTGTCAGTGGCTCTAGAAATAAAAACCAGGGATCACATTGTGGACAACAGGGTAGCCTTTTTCACTGGGAAGATTTCTGGCCAATAGACCAAGTGCTCCTCGTTGCTCTGCTCCCCCAACTTTATGGTACCTGGCTCTTGTGTGTGTCAGACAAGGTCTGTCTGTCTTCCTTAGCATAGTCTCCTGCATGTATGACATTCTACAGGGGCCTTCCCTGAGGCCCAGAGAGGTCATCGATGGGGCAAAGATGAACCTAGGAAGATGCGGGGAAAATGGCCTGAACCACACCCCAGGTCTTCCCTGGTGATGTCTTGGAGTGTCACCTCAAAGAGGTGACCTATTCAGGACTGCCAAGACTGCCCCCCCTTCCCCACACAATTGAACTTAGGCCCTTGCTCTTGCCAGGCAAGCACCTATTCCACTGAGCTATTTCCCTGGCGCCCATTGCCAAGACTCTTGCAGCACCACAGACTCTGGTGCTGACAGGAGAGTGGCCTGAGCCTGTCCCCTGGCCCATAGGCAGGCTCTCCTTGGAGGGCAAGAAGCAGTGGGGAAACTGCAGTGGCCCCGAACCTGGCTTCTCATCTCCTGGATCTATTTCTGTGTTGATGGTGGTGGTGATGGGTATTGTTTAAAGACACAGACGGTTTTCTTCTCTTCTGGGGCCAGCACAGCCAGGAAGGAGGCTGCCCGCTACCACTCTTCCTGGGTGCCAGCCACCCACTTTGTCTTTCTTCGGCCAAAATTACCAGAGCCAAATAAATAAATTAGGAGCAAGATTATTAAAATAAAAAGAATAAATATGCTGGGTGAGAAATGGATTATTAATTCAAGCTGTGCCCTCCGTCCCAATAATAAATGACCCAGCATTAGGAAAAGCCAGTTGCTAAATTAAAACTAATGGGGGACGGTGCATGTTCCCCACAGGCCCAGAGAGCCTCATGGGGGCCGGGCCCTCCCTGCCCGTCTCCCAGCCTGGCTGCTCCCTGGTTGACAGTTCCTGCAACCCCAAACTGACAGCTTCTCAAGCCTGCTGAGGAAACCCAGCATTAATTAAGTCATTGCTGGACTGTAATTTCCTTGAGAAGTAAAAAATTCTCACACAAGAAAAGGTTACAGAGACCTTTTCTGTGTCAAAATTACCATGCCGCATGAATATTAATGCTCTTAATGAAGACAACCTTTTTTTCCTCAGGAAGGTTCTGGAGCAGGTGCCAAGCTGGGATTCTCACACATTGGGCTTTCTAGTCGAGGCCGTCAGTTGGCACAGGGCAATTGGCCCCGAAGCTGGGCCCTTCCCTGTCTGTCCCTGGGCCCCTGTGCACTTCACACCCAGGCCGCCTCTCTTCTCTGGTGCTGAGGACAGGAAAAAGGGGCCAGGTGCTGCGCACACCTCCCAGTGCCATTCCCTGGCTCAGACGGCACCTGTGTCCCCAAGGCCCCATCCTCACCAGAGATACTGCTCCAAGGCGCACAAGGCCTAGTGTGGTGACTCTGTCCTCATCCTGTCCTCTCACACTCATCCCTTCTGCCTCAGGGACACCCTGGATCCTCCACTGGCTGGGATACCTACATTGTGTCATCCACCATGGCCCACAGAAGTTCATACAAGGCCCCCAGCAGGCATCACTCAGGCCCTGGCTCTCAAGATGGCAGTGGAACCCAAGTGGGGCCTGGTGGGGATCTGAAATTCCTACCTTCTTAATGTGCAGTGTGATCAGACTTCTGGGTACCATACACTTCAGGATTTCTTTCTTTCCTTCTTTCTTTCTTTCTTTCTTTCTTCTTTTTTTTTTACATTTTAGGCAAGGGTCTACAGGGTGTTCAGGGTCTCACTATTAGATCGAACTTGTAGTGATCTGCCTATTTACAGCCTCCCAAGAGCTAGAATTACAGGCTTGCTCCATGCCCAATCTCAATTGCCTTCTCAGTGTACCCCAGGGCAGAGCTGGCACTGCAGGCCTGGGGATCCAAGCCCCTGGCCCCTCAGCCTGTGGTTTCATCTGCTGAGCTATTTGGCCTGCCCTTCACTTCAGGTTTTCTCCAAGAAAAGTAGGAAGCTATTCTGTTCCCACACCCCCTTCAGTTTGGGGAGGGGTTTAAGAGAAGCATTTTAGGGCCAGGGAGATAGCTCAGCAGGCTAAGTGCCTGCCTGGCACACACAAGGGCTTGAGTTTGGCCCAAGGTGCTGCAAAACAAAACAAAAAAAGGGACACTTGGGAGTTTGTCAGGGTACACGGCTAGTGGGAGTGCCTTAAAATGCAACTATTATTAATAATAATTTATAGAAGCATTTCAACTCAATAGTTTTGACCCTTGATTATCGTCACTCCCATTCTTCCGTGCCTTCGTTTTATGAGAAGGCAGAAAACAAAAACAGACAACCCAGCCCCATGAAGCAAGGTCTCTGTGCAAGGACTCGCAGAACCCTCCCCGAGGGTGATGAAATCACAGGCTCTCCCAGTGTGCGGAGGGGTGATTTATTATAAAGTAAATGTAGTGGCATTCTTCTTATTTAGAAGTTACTTTGCATCCACGGCACATGCTGTGTCTGTCGGACCCCTCAGGCTAGCTCATGTCACCCTCCTGGCAGCACCTGGAGACATCTCCAGACCCAAGCCACAGTGACATCTGCCCAGCCTGGGGGGTTGGGTGGGTGCCGAGAGGGCCATGGGGCAGCTGCCACCCACTTGTCACTCTCCACCCCCAAAAGCCAGGGAGGGTTCACCTCTGTCTCTGCATCTCCCTTCGTTTCTTTTCCTATTAGTCATTTGTGACGTCATGAGGGCTGTGGCTAACCAGTAATAATAAATCTGACCATTTGGCTTGAGCCATATAATACCCTGTGTATGTTTAAAAGGTAAGTGTGATATATAGTTATGGGTGCTGATGTAATAGCTATTAGATTTATAATACATCCAAGAAACATAATTTTATTATAAAGAGCAATAGTTTACCATCTTATTATTGTTTATTACTGATGTCAGTACAGGCCCATCTAAGAATCAGGTCGAAAGTAGAAATAACGACAAATGTCCTTGGTTTTACCAAGAATAGCCCTTCTCCTGACCGCAGCATAGTTAAGCAACTCCCAGTGGCTTAGGAGCACCATCTGTAACCACACACACCTGTGCTGTCACTCTGTCACTTGGAAGACTGAGAGGAGGTCCCCGGAATCCCATACAAATTTCCCTGGTAGAAAACAAGTGAGAAGCCAAGAGGGACTACAGGACATCACTATAGGGGGCAGGGATCTGGGCCAAGTGCTGTGCAGACCCCAGGGAGGAGGGGTTCTTGGGAGGTCCACACAGTCAGGCCTGTTGTGGGTGACTTGGCAGCCAGGTGGCCGAGGCAGGCAGAGGTGTCCGAAGAAAACCTGGCCTCTCACGTTTGCTGTCAACGCCACAGGGTTCTTCACAGAACTTTCCCGAAGGGGTTCTCCATTCTCCCTGCACAGGCTGTGGGGAGCTGATTTGGAATCATAGCCCCCTTCGTCAGCACAAGCCTGACAGAGAGTTAAGCCACACTGCCTGGCACAAGGTTGTGAGCTCCATTAGTTTTACGGCTGAGGAGCTTTGCTATTTAATGCTGCCCAAAGTAGCCTAAGGACTCTCAGCCTTATAACGTGAATCATTCTAGCTTCAGGGCGCCAGCGTGAGGGTGGGCTGGCTCTGCCACACGTGAGGGCCATGCCCATGGCAATGGGAGGGAGGGAGCTGGCACCTGACAGGATCACTCAGGTGAGTGGCACTGGGTCCCTCTTGTGCCTAGAACAATGGAACTCCATGTCACTGGGTCTGAAATCTGCTTGAAGATTGATTTTCTTTTTAAAACCCCAAGTCTGCAAAGCCCTTCTTCTATACATAATCATCCCGGGCTTCAGGCTCCAGGGCCCACCTGCCTTACCTGTATGGGAATTGTTGGGGACTTGGGTGCAACAGGAAGTTTGGCCTAAGCCTGACGCCCTCAGCAGATTTCCTTCTAAAGTCCACTTTGTGACACCAACAGCGAGCTTCCTCCTAGCAGAGGATGTGGGTGGCCCTCTCCCTTCTCAGCAGCCTGAGATCAGGGAGGGATCTTACCTGGCCCTCTGGCTGCTATGTGTTCTTTGCACAGGGCAGGTGTGGAACAAGGAGTGTGTGCACGTGTGTGCAGGCAGGATCTGCCTGGAGTGGCCATATTTTGAAGCTGGGAGAAGTGCCCTTCTCTGAGTTTTCAGGCTCTGGCTGAGTGAGCTCATCTCTGGACTGCTCCATTTCCAGGAAGGTGCAGCACAGGCCAGCCAAGTCTTTTGGCTCAGTAGGCAATATTTGTACATGTAGTGACTGTATAAATTCAAAGTGCTGTCCATGCACACACAGGCACACGTGCATGCATGCATGCTGGGCATTGCATGGCATACAATGCTTCCAGCCCTGCAAGACTCTAGCAATTGTTGGGGCATTGATTTACATTTGTGAAAACCAGAAGCATTATATTCCAATCTATAGAGTCTGCTTTCTGTCTTCATTACTGACTTTTCACTTGGAAATAAATAGGTGACAATGACCAACCACAGCGCTTAAAATAGCAGGTTCTCAATAAATGCTTGTCGAATTAAACTGAAATGAATGAGTAAGTCCTATCTGTATAAAAATAACAAACAAGTAGCTTGAGAAAGGCAGGCCTGCAGTGGGTGTCACAGAAGGCCGTGGCCTCGGTTTGCCGAAAGAAGCCACGGCACTGGACTCAGCCCTGCAGGGCAGCCTCGGTTGCCAGACCCTCGTGCACCAGGTGCTAAGGAGAGCCGGCAGGACCGAGACTGGTTTTTTCCTGGAGGGAGCCACTGCACAGTGTTCAGGAGAAAGCTGGTGTCCTGTCCTTTGGCATCTCCCCTTGCTCCCTGTGGACAAAGCTGGCTGTTTCTGCTTGCGGTGGGGGCCTTTGCTCACAGACGCATGGATGGCTCAGGAGGGGAACACATCCCCGTCACCCCACACAAGAATATAACACTCTGAATGTGTTGACTGGTGCTATCCAAGATTTAATAATCATGAACTCCACCCAAACTATGCATGCTATAAAATGGCATTTTTAATATCATGGACCTGGTGACATTTACACACCACTTGAACTTTACTTCAGTGGTTTATATATTACCGTCGAGATCCTTTAGAATGTGGCTTACAAAGAGTTTATCCTCTGCTTTAGAATTATTTCTGGGCTTGGATACAATCACATTTCACTGGCCTCCAACTCATCGCAGTTACCATGGAATATTCTATTTCAAGATAATGGTATGGTATACAGTAATTTAAAAACAATGAAGCTACAAACAGTGTTTCTATACATCTAATAGAGATAAAAATAAATACTTCCCACTTGTACAAATCTATAAAATTGGGTTCTAGGTGTTTTCTCCCAGCCTCGTCCTGGATACTATCTTCCCCAGTGACCCAAGGCTGCTCTTGGAATTAGCAGTTGAGAGGATGGTGAGGAACAGAGCTTATCCTTGGTGCGGCCATCCTTGTTGCTCTGGCTGGTGGCCTTGGAGTAACCAGTACTAGCACTGGAGGGTGCTAGGCTTCCTGTACATTAGCTCAGCTGGGTGATGACTCCGCCTCATCAGCATTCTGCTCACCATTCTCACCCAGTGTCTCGGAAATGCTCCTTCAGCGCATACAAGGCACAGCATCCTGAGTGGTCAGCTTGGGTGTGTTCTCCTCCTCCAGGGAGGGTCTGTCTGGTGACTCCCAAGGAGCCGATCACCTGTGCCTCCAGCAGGGCACAGATAAGTGGGGAGAATCCCAGGGAGTCATCTAGCACAGCGGCAAGTACCATACCAGTGGTTGGAGGGGCTCAGTTCCAAGGCCCGACATGCTGGATGGACGGCCGGCACAGAGATGCATGCCAGGTGCCCCATGTCTCATGCACCGGAAGAGTTCAGCGCCTTGATCCAGGGCCTGCCTTTCCCCTGTGACTTCAGTGGCTATTCAGCTGCTGTAGGTCTAGAAATCTCCCTCTGACATAGTGGTTGAAAAGCACCTCCAGAGACTAAGGAGTGGTCCTTACCACCAGTTGAGGTCCTACATACGTGCACTCATAGATGGGACTTCTGAGGGCACTTGCAACCGACGAAGCATTGCCCTCCAACCTGTGTGTGTTGACACCTAGGGATCCAAGGGGAACGGAATGACTTCCGTAGAGAATTGCACTGGAACTGGAAAGCCCAGCTTCTGTCCTGGCTCTGAAGTTTCTCTGTGACCTGAGCCAGGGTCATCAATATCCAGACAAAGTCAATGCCGTCTGAGCCCTGCCATCAGGGTGGGCACAGTAGCAAGGAGCTGTGACTGGAGCGGAGCCAGAGCAAGGGCTGGACCACAGCATTCCCTAAATGAGCACAGGCTTTTAGTGTTCCTAAATGATTTAGGGAAAAGTTAAATTCCTTTCCTACTCTTCATGTAAAAATACAAACTATGAAATACTAAAAGCAAAGAGAATTACATCACATATTAAAGAGGCTTTTATTAGCACACTGTATTAAAGAGAGAAATCAGTGAGGAAAAACTTCAGGTCCCTACCTAGCCAAAAATACCAACAAAGTAGTTACAAGGCAGATGGTTACTAGGGAAACTATTTTCAACATATTACAGGGTTAATATTCATACTATATAAAGACCTTCTATAAATCAGGAAGAGAAATACTACAAATTCAGTGGAAAAATAAACAAAAACTAAACTGTTAAATGAGCATGTAATATATGCATATCCTCATTTAATGCCTTAAAAGGCCGCTTTGTATATTAATATTTCATATACATCTGTGTTTGCTTTTCATTCCTATGATGAAATGCCTGAGAAAATTGAAGGAAGTAAGGCGCATGTCAGCGCATGGCTGCAGAAGTTCCAACACCTCCATTGACCCCTTCCTTCATCTCAGCCCTGCCTCCCCGCTTCTCTCCTCAGCAGTCTGCTCAGCTATGAGCCCATCAATAGGCCAGAACCTCATGAGCAATCATTTCCCAAATGCTCATCCTCTGACCCTCATTGTTCCCAGGACACACCTTCAACACTTGAGCACTTTAGGGATATTGTAGATGCAAATCACAACACTATGACTCCACAGAGTCAGAGATAGCAAATATGCTAATATCCATCATATGCAAAAATAAGGAAGGTAGTCATGTGCGTAAGTTGCTGGTGGGCTACTGTAGCAACTTGTTTTGGAAAGTTACTGAACCACTGGAGAGCATGTATGTGCCTTGCTTGTTTATGTTATCAAAGTAATAGTTTATATATTTTCCTTGTAAGAAATACTTTCATGGGGCCCAGCGGGATGGCTCAGTGGTCTAAAGCACCTGCTTAGGGGGCGACTGCAGGGACCGCAGTTCGTTCCCTAGCACCACATGCTGCGCCAGCCCTGTCCCCAGGGCAGTCCGAGTTGGCCATGAAAATAAATAAATAAACAAAAGTTCTGAAAACAAGAAAAAAAAATAAAATTAAAAAAAAAAGAAATACTTTCATATGAAAAATAATAACATGACATAATAGAACTTGGTGTGATATCCTATCCCCAAACTGTTAGAAGTGCTGGTCATATATTTGCCATTCCAGTATCTATGTTATGTTTTATTCTTAGTGATTCTTTACTACCATGGAAACTTTTCTTATATTTTTGTATATATTAACTTATTCAAATACTATGCAAGTACTCAACTGATTACAGATTCCTACATGTGATACACAGCATTCAAACTTCTAAGTGGGACTCATGATTTGACTTGAGTTTTGGAATATTGTTTTGAAGTATTTAATTTAATTTTAATTAATTAATATTTAATTAATTTTCAGAATAATGTTTAATTATAATTTTTGTTTCATGATTCATACTGTATCTTTCTTTGACTTACAATCTACTTATAAGAGATGGTAGGATATTTTCTCCTAGTATTATAAACTTTAAAAAGAAAAAACATATATGTATACACAAGAGAGTTAGGATAGATATACAGCTACTTTGTCTTAGTTCATTGAGAATAAAAGTTTGTACTAATATTGTTTAGACAAGATATCATATCTACATCTTGTCCTCTGAATAATTACTATGAAGACAAAAATATGCATTGTATTAATTATTGTAACCATCCTACTAACTTGTTTTGCAACTGTTTCATTGCTATTTTATCTTTCTTTCTCATTAAAATGAATAAAAAGAAAAAGAATAAGTATTTTAACTTCATTGAACAGAAGTAGGGATTTAAATGGAACAAACTATCACTGTTAAGTGAAACCAGATAATATTTTCCATTAAAAAATGGGCAAATGATCTGAACGGGCATTTCCCAAGGAAGATAAAAAATAGCCAAATGTTCAGCATCACTAATCAGAGAAGTGCAAATAAGACCACGATGAGATTGTCTCATGCTAGTTAGAATCAATATGCTCATCTTCAAAGGAACAAGCAATAACCATGAGCAAATGCAGACAAGGATGCAGGAGAAAAGGAGCTCCTAAGCACTTCAATGTTCTGAGAAACATAATGACAGAAGGCAGCACACAGGCTTCTCAAAAAGCTAGAAGTAAAGCTACCCTGATTCATCCATCCCAGGACTGGGCATAAGTCCAAGGAAGGCAAGTCACATGCTCATGTTTCCTGCTGTGCTATTCGAAATAGCCAAGATGTGGAATCAATTTGGGTGTCCATTAATGAATAGACAAAGCCAATCTGGCACATATGAACAAATAGTGGAATATTATTTATCCATAAAGATGAAATCTCGTCATTCATAAATGAGCCTGGAAGACATTGTGTTAAAAATAAACCAGGCATTGGAAGGCAAATACCACCTGCTCTCACTGATATGCAGAAGCTAAAATATTTGATCCCATAGAGTCAGAGATAGATTAATGTTCTCTGGTGGGGAAAGGGGGCAGGAAGGGGCTTAGAGGACAGCTGCTCAGTGATAGCATTAGACAGACTGACCTCTCCTGCTCTACAGCACAGTGGGTAACTATTGTTAATAATTTATTATTTATTTAAAGTAGTTAGAGGAATTTTAGTACCCTAACACAAAGGAACGATAAATACTGAAGTGAGGGACATACTAATCATCACTATTCGGTCACTGCACATTATACGACCGTGTCAAAATCTAATAGTGTGCCCCATAAATATGTGCAATATTATGCGTCAATTTTATTTTTATTTTTTGAGGCAGAGTCTTGCTGTGCACTCCAGGTTGATACTAAGTTTGTTATGTAGCCCAGGAGGGCCTTGAACTCACAGTAGTCCTCACGCCTTGACCTCCCCAGAGCTGGGATTACAGGTGCACACTGCCTCTCCTGGCAACTTAAAAAAAAAGAAAATTCAGACTATGAGAAATCAACGTTTAAAGCTGAAGTTGAATTGAGGACATCTCTGTGTCTATATAGGACCCATAGCAAGGAAGGACCTTAAATAACATCCACCAAAGACATACAGGGTAAGAGATCCCCGGCCCCTGCCCCAGCCCCGCTACAGCCCTGATAAGCCGCCCTTATTTTATCCACCTGAGCATCTCACTCTCTGCCACCTCATGCTGTCCATTTTGAAAAGAACCCAAGTGCCCCCACGTTTCCCAGTGAAGGCCCCGTCACCCTCCTGTGCCCTAGCATGTGATTCTGCCCCTTCCTCACATTTTCCTTTTGCTGACTCTGGAGCCATCCCTGTCTTTCTCTCTCTTTCTCCTCCTCCGCCTCCTTCCCCACTTCCCCACTTCCCCACTTCCCCACTTCCTGGCTTCTTGTTCTCTCCCTTCCCTCTCTTCTTACAAATCGTGGGTGGCTGTCCTGCAGAGGGAAGTAGGATTTTTATTTACCAAAGAGAATCACTTATTTTCCACTATCAATTTCAAAGTAAAATGAGTTTGGAAAGGAAAAAAGAAAAAAAGTCTCACACTTGCATGGGCCTCTCCCCTTCCATGCTCCTCCTTCCCCAGGCCTTCCTCTTAGCATCCATTCAGAAAGGAGAGCCCTTGACTGGTGCTTTAACCACGGGGGTGGGGGCGGGTGCAAAGGTGGACAGCTGCAGGCTGAAAAGGCATCGGCCTGGAGGGGTGAGCACGCCGTGCTCTGTGAGGCCATCCCTGTCACGGGTCTCCAGGAGACACTGCCAGTTCCTGCGGTGGCGAAGCAGAAGACACCAAGTGTGCTGCAGGAGGTTGGCATTATTGGTAACTGTGAAAACTGGAATTGAACTCAAACAACTTAGAAAAAAGATGGTTGAGTGCAAAGCCAAGGACAGAAAAAGAGCACGTTTTGCCAGCACACCTCACACAAACAAGGCCCTCTAGTGTGTGGTAAGCACCACAGGGTTTATTCTTCAGCGTCTTCTGTGACTAGGCATTGTGAGAGAGAAATAATAAATGAGCCTAAGTCAGTCAGACAAGGACTCTATCTTGGGTTCCACCCAGGACAGATGTGGCCCACTCAATGCGAGCTGGCTTTGGAAAGGTCCCTCGATGCCTCTGGAAGTCCCCTTCTGTCTAGGCACCCTGTGGCTCTTGCACATTTTAAGACAGAGATAAGAGTTCACCAAGAGAACTGGAGAATGCAGAAAGGCTTTTAGACCCTGAACGCAAAGTGACTGCCGGCTGCACCTGGCCCCCAGAGGACAGACGGCCACAGGACACCCGTGCACTTGGGCATGTCATCCCAAAGAAGGTCCCAGGAGAATCCGTGGGTGTGCTGCTCCTCGGCAGCTGTGCACGACTTCAGAGAAGTCTTCCAGGCCCTGTGGCAGCAATCTTGTACTGCAGGACGCCATTCCCATTTTAAAGGCAGCCAGCCTGAGAAAGCAGGGATGCAACAGCTGCACTCTGGATGGGCTGAGCCGTGCCCTCTCCGTCCCCTGCATCCCAGCATCTGCGGAGGGACACAGGGCAGGCCGAGGCCGTGAGGCTGGGAGCACAGCCAGGAAGAAGGCAGCGTCTCATCCCACGCAGGGAATGCAGCCCAGCGGCCCTCCTGCTCGGCAGGGTTCCCAGACTCTCTCACCAGAGCCGCCAGAGCCTCTATGATTAAGAAGGGCCATCTGGGAACAGATCCACTGCTAATGCTCTCCCTGGGAAGTGGTGCTCAGCCTGTCTGCCATGGGCTAGCAATTCCCAGATCATCCTGTTTATTTCCTACCTGACGCTGCTCTGTGGGTCCCCGGGTGGTTTGTGTTATGTGTGGTAAAGAAATGGCCGTAAAAAGCCTGTTCTGGTTTGGTCATTCTAGCAGGCCGCAGGGAGTCACAAAGGGCTTCTGGAGCCAGACTGCGAGCCAAGACTCAGTGTAAATCATCACGCCTGTGACAGGGAGGGACAGGCTCTGAGGCTGGGGCCCACCTTTCTGCTCTGCTGGGCCCTGTGCGGGGTGTGGGCAGGCCTGCAGGAGCCCTGTCTGATTCCAGGCCCTGACCCCACCCCCCCCAGCACCCCAGAGGTCGCAGTGCTGCCAAACAGATGCTCTGAGCTGCTCCTGGCCAGTGTCCTGCAACCGTCAGGAGCTCAGAGTCAGGCAGCTCTTCTGTGGACACAGGAACTTCCTGCCATGCTGCACTGATGAACCAGCTGTGCAGTCTGCAAACACGGAGGCCTTGAGGCCCAGGCCCCCCTCTCAGGGTGCTAGAGCAAGCAGAGACACCCAGGATTTGGAGGCAGATTTGCCTTGCTTCAATGGACACTATTGAGATCATTCTCAAAATATCAGGCCCTGATCTCTGGTGGTCAAGGGCTTATGTGGGATAAGCAAGCAGGAAGTACAGAGGCAGAATGGTTTCTTACCTGGGGGTTGGTTTATACGGTGTGCATCACAGTGACCAGCTATGTAGCACAGTGACCAGCCATTTGTAAGAGATGCAAGTAACCAGAAAGAACTGAAATACCCTGGTGGGGGCGCATTGAGCTCTGAGGGATGAGAAGTCACCCCACCTCCACAGCAGGAGGGCTTACCCAGGCATCCTCCTCTCTCCATGGGCTGCCTTCCAGGCTTCCCGATGGGAGGACTGCTGGTCACGTGACCCTGGGCGCATGCTGGCTCCTCAGGCTGCAGCTCCTCAGTATAGCCGTGGGAAAAGAGGAGGAGCCCAGTGGGTGGGCAGGTTCTTGTCTGACCACTTAGCCACTGTCGCACTGCATGAGTGGAAGTAACAAAAGCTAGGGAAAGAACATAGAATAGGAAAGGGGAAGCCCTGCATGCAGGTGATCCTAGTACCCTGGAAGGCTGGGGCAGAAAGTTTGAAAATGTAAGCCCAGCTGGGACAATTTACTGACTTAGTGAAACCGTCTAAAATATAGAATAAAAAGGGCTAGGAGTGGAGCCCAGTGTTAAGGCCATGTGTGCAAACAACCGGATGTGGTACCTAGCGGAGTCCATGGCAGTTGGCCCAGTGCTCCACTAGAAGAGCCCTGTCGGGGATACTACTTTGCTGGTGGTTAGGCTCTGGCTCCCATTGTGACCCAGGAGGGTAGGTCCTGGTCTACATGTTCCCAGCACAGCCCTCCACATCTGGTATGTAGCCAGTTCCTCACTGAAGAACTGAATAAAGAAAAAAAGCGAGGCCTCCTACCTGTAGGTGTGGAGGCCTGAGTCACTGGGATATGTGAGTCGTGGGGGAGGGGGAGTGTGCAGCAACAGTGTGGTTTGCAGTGTGTATCTCCTGTGCATCTGAGTGGGGGAATTGTGGGTGTACAATGTATGTGCACACACATACTTGGAGTGTGAACTGGGCACATGTGGACTGTGTGTGTACGCTGAGAACAACATACGTGGGCATCTCTCTCTCACACACCCATATTCCTAGAAGGGTCTGGTCTTCCATACCTGGAAGATGGATAGGACCTCACATCCATGGAGGACAGAAGCCTACATTCCCAACCCTGCTGCAGGTTTTGGCAGGCCCTGGAAACTCATCCAGCCTTGTAGGCACCAACAGCTGCAGCAGCCCCTCCCCATTCAGGGTGGCCCGCTGCTCTACTTCCATCTGCTCTTTGTTAGCCCTCTGGCCTCCTCTGGGCCTTTTTATTCACCAGCAGGATGAGAGCAGCACTGGAGTAAGGGGCAAGGCTTCTGTGGTGCAGAGCTTAAGGTCCCAGAGGCATCCCAGTGAGGCCTGCACTTGGTGAGATGTGTCCACACTATGTCAAGCTGGTGACAGTGTCAGGCCTGCCCTGAGAGCCCTATCATCTCAGAGCCCTCCCTGCCAGTTGGCCACCCAATCCTGTCTGAATATGAGCTGGCCTCACATGCCCCAAGTTGCCCCAAGACAGGACAGCTGTTCCCACAGAACTGTAGAGGCCTGAGCCAGGCCAGCACGGGCCATGAAGCTATGGGGTCCATTTACACAGTGATCGACTGCCCACTGGGGGCCCTCAACCTCCCCTACACCCCCCAGGGCCTGGCCGTCATCCAGTCAGGTGGAAGGATGTTGGTGACTGACAGAATCTCTGCACTGGCACAAAGCTGTCAACCTCTAGCATCTACAAGGGGAAAGAGGCCCTTTCTCCCACAGTATGTCCTTTCTTCCCTCTGGGACTATGCCCTCTGTGGCTAGAATAACACTCGTTTCCTTGACAGTAGATATGAGGATTCTCAGGCCAATACCAGTGTCAGGGAAAACCAACAACTTTTGGTACCACTGAGATAAGACATCACTGGTCTGGTGGCCAGGGAGCAGCAAGGCCTGCAGGCCTATGGAGACTGCCCTGCCCTCCTAGTTGCAGTTTATGAGGCTACTGGTCTGGATCTGCCTTGGCTGGAACAGAGACATTATAGACTCTCCTTGAAGTTGCTCTGCTTCCAAGTCCTTGCAAGATGCCATAATCACACTGGTGAACATGACATAATAGCATGTGTCTCCTGGAGTTGTTCCCAAGGAGTTCTGTTCATGCTCAGTGGCTGTAGAGGGTGGTGAGGACAGGAGGACACTTCTGCTGAGCGCCCCAGTCCACACGACAGAAGGGCAAGCAGAGCTGACTGCCACCCACGGCTCCAAGTCAGAGACTTGTACTGCAGTTAGACAGCTGGGAAATGGGCTGCCTGTAAGGGTTTGCCTCTGTGTTTTAATAAACTTCCATGACCCTCTTGCTGATCACCTAGAGAAAAGTGAAGGGTCCTGTGTCAGTGCAGGGAGAGAGGGCACAGGACAGTGGGTAGCACGATTGCTTTCCCTGAGGTCACCTTGAAGAGAGCGATTGAGAGAGGAAAAGGTGTATATTTCCCACTCGATGGACCTACTGTGTTAGCACACAGATATAATCCTCTGGGCAAAGGAAAATGAGGAATGACATGCTGAATCCCTTTAGGGGAACTTTTCTTGGGGTCTAACTCCAGTCCTCTGCCCAGCAAGGTACGAGGCAGTCATGAACAAGCACTTACAGAGGTGACTCATGTAGAACTCCAAGGTATCCATTCCGGAGGCTGCCAGCAGACCTCGCTCCCGGTCCCTTCCCAGAGCCCAAGCTAGAGATACCTTCATCTGTTGGTGACATAGAGAGAGGTCATTGTCAGCAGTTCCAGCTCTGGTATTTGTGTGTGTGTACATTCAGACGGACATACGTGTGCATGTGAATGTGTGGATAGGCTTATATGTGTGTTTGTGCATGCATTTGTTTGAGTACTTATACACTTGTGTGTGATTGTATGCCTTCACATCTGCATGTATGTATGAGTGCATGGGCTTGTGCGTGTATCTGTGTGACTGCGCGTATCTGTGTGACTGCGCATATCGTGCCCTTCATAGGCAGGCACAATGTTCCACAGCTTCCAACTTCTTTTTTTTTTTTTGTCTTTTTGAGGCAGGGTCTCCATATGCAGTTCAGGCTGGCCTTGAGCTCACTTTTGTAGCCCAGGCTGGTCTTGAACTCACAGAAATCCTCCTGCCTCAGCCTCCCAAGTGTTGGGATTATAGGCGTGCGCCACCACACCCTGCTCCAACGGCTTCCAACTACTGAGGAAGAACTATCTCCAAGACCTTTTCCCCCTCACCACTGGGGAGTGAACCCAGGGCTTTTGCACTGAGCTACTGTCCTCCTTTTAGTCTGAAACAGTCTGGACTCAACCTTGCAGTCCTCCTTCCTCTGCCTCCTAGACCGGGAGGATCAGAAGAGTGTACCACCATGTCCCTATAAGACTTTCCTTTTGGCTGAGTTATGTCCTTGAGAGCCAAGGGATGGCATGGGCCCGAGAGCATAGGGTAGCACTTTGGGCACAGGCTGTGGCTGCAGCCCAGAGCAGCTGCTCTGGCCTCATACATGTCCTCACCCTGCTGCTCCAGGTTTCTGGAAGACTCAGCCTCAGGAAAGTGGCTTCGGTGGGGACACACGGGGTCCACCTGTGCCATAGAAGGGCTGAGGCTTTCTCCTGCCTCGCACTGTTAACCTTAGATCCAGGGAGAACAGTAAGAAAAACTGCTCAGATGCTATAATGATGGATTTCAAATCATTATGTTTTTGTTGTATTTTTGAATGAGCACTAAAATTCATCTCTGGGAACTGGTGAACAGCAAATGAACAAAACTCGTAACAGTCCTAATCTTTCTCCTTAATATGTGCACCAGAGGGTGCTATGCTGTGGGTCTGACCGGGAATATTAACCATTCCAAAATACATTTAGGCTCCATTTTTTTTTTTTTTTTTAAAGGCAAAAATGCCTTACTGTAGATTTCTGTTTCCTCCTAGAAGAAAAAACACGATACTGTTTCAAGCTGCAGCAGTGGGGGGAAAACATGTGAAATATGTGATGTGGTGTTTTTACCAACTGTCTAAATAAAGGTTTAGTGAGTCACTATGGAAAACACAAAATCTTTCTTTATTTTAAGAGCTCCAGTTCAGTTTCTTCTTCATCTTTCTAATGCAAAAGCTTCCCTTAGGTTTGCAACTTAAAACATTGCCCATCTGCTAGATCCTGCCTGGCCTGAATTTACAACAAATCTGAGATTTCATTTTCTCCAAAGAAAAGTACTTTAGAAATCTGACTTTTTGGTCAGTGGCATCCACCGCTGCAGAGGGAGAGATGGTGCTTGCCCTGGGTCCCCTCCTTCCATGCTCAGAGCATTTGTCTCCTGGTTCAGCGAAGTTGGGCCACTGACCCAGAGCACGAATACCCAGGGACACACAAGAAGGCCGCATCCTCCTTAGGGCTGCAAAGCCTTCTGAAGTCCAAGAAGAGGTGCCTGCAGATGGGCACTGCAGCATGCAACTGGTAGTTCTGCTGTCCCCAGGCTGCCGGGCAAGCGTGGCTTGTCACCCCAGGCTGCACCCCTCACAGTCTAGAGGTGGGCTTGCTGCATTTCTTTATTTCCAGAAGAAACCCAGGCTTTTCTTCCTCATCCAGATGTGGCTCCAAAGGCCACAGCCAATATGTCACTGGCATATTACACTGACTAAAGTTACACTTCAATTTTTTTTTTTTTTAATGAGGTAGAAACAATTGTCCCAACTTCAAAAATTATGTCCAAGCGTGAGCTTCAAAGGCCCAAGGAGTTTT
This sequence comes from Myocastor coypus, assembly GCA_004027025.1. Taxonomy (NCBI): domain Eukaryota; kingdom Metazoa; phylum Chordata; class Mammalia; order Rodentia; family Myocastoridae; genus Myocastor; species Myocastor coypus. The sequence goes on from PVJA010010940.1 coordinate 25,387, forward strand.
CACGGCTTCCACCTTGTCTTTCTGTCTCAGGGTCCTGTTATTAATGAACTCATTCACTTTTGTAAACACAACCACACAAGTATTTCCAGCCACATCTATAAAACTATTCAATGCACTTTCGAAACAAGGGATCTAACAGCCACAATAATTGCAGTTTTACTAGACCTTTAAATGAGAAGCAGCCACTTATGGAGTTTTGAAATGGTGATCTGATTAGACAAGTTAACAGAAAGGCACGATTTATAGGGGCTGCGGACCCTGTGTGCCCCAGCACTAGCAGCACAGCTGGGTGCGGTGCAGAGGAAACCCTGCGAGGTGCCTAGCTTTACGCCACTTACAGGTTACAAGTAGCAAAGAGAAAAATGTTGGATTTTACAGGAAAATAATATTCATAAATCTCCCAAAGGAAGTTACAGTATAACTCAGAGCTGTCTTCGTTTTGCTGCTGCGATGAATTTAATTCTGTTTCCAGCATGGAAAGGATAAGTGCAAAACTCAAAGTGGAAACCACTCTCCCTGCTTTGGCAATTTATGGCCCAAGCACTGAACTGATTCGGGATGCTATGTGCTTAGGAGTTCCTGGGATTGGAATATTCTCTCCCTGGGTGGAGCTGCTGGGGGAATAGGTGCTTTCTTGGGCCTGTGAGTCTGTGCCAGCCACCTCTGCACTTTCTGCAAGGGTGGTCGTGCCTCTTGCTATCCCCTGAGGCAAGTGGTCCCATTTGAGTGCTGCTCAGAGCTGGGGTTCGGTGGCTGCCTCCTCTCTTCCTGCTGTTGTCAAGGAGGTGTCTATTTTCAGATAGAAAATGAGGACATGTGCTCATGACATGAAAGGTTGCATTCCATTTAAATGATATAGAGGTGCTCTTATTTTAAAGTTTTCCAAAGCATTCTGGCATTGTCATGTAGCAGTGGTCTGGCCTCCCTCTGAGGTCAGGCCTTCACTTGCATACAGGATAGCAAGGGGCCACCCTAGGTGCTGAATGCTGACTCCAGTATGGCGCCTCCTGGGATGTCCTCCGGATGGCCTCTCCATTGAACTGCATCTGCCCTTCATATGCCTGGAATGCCAGAATCTCATTTCTGAACTTCCTCTGAGGAGCAGGAGAGGTGACCCTGTGCCTCCCAAGTTGCCCATCCCTCATCAGCCTACTGCAGGCTTCTCCCTCTACCCCCAGGGCAACATGCTGGTTCCTGGTCTTTGTCCTTTCACCTGATTCACTTGAAGAAGTCCTGGGCTGATCTCAGCCAAGCATGTGGGTGGTCAGGGGCGACACACCTGTCTTAGGATGCTCAGCTCCTTGCAAATGTTTTGTGATTTAAGGAAAGCAGGCTTCCCTTTTTCTCATCTACTTGAGGCTCCCACTGAATACCTACATACTTTCCAAAACTCCCTTGTGGCTGGAAGTCCAGGAAATGAAGAGGTGGCTTTCCTTGTAAAACCTGTTCTGAGATGGGGCTTTCAAAAGGGCCAGGATTGGGGCTAGAGTGTCTTTAGAGTCTCTGAAGGGTCACAGCTCAGTGTCATCAGAAGGCAGCCTGCACAAATGCATGAAGGTGAGGGCCGTGTGCCTAAGGCTGGGGGTTGAGGGATGCATGCAGGAAGTCACTTATCCTGCAAAGATAGCCATGCTCTCAACCGAAACTCTATGTGCTCCACCAGAGGGAGGAGAGTCTGGTGCTCAGGACTAGGGTCGCACTGGTGGACACAAAGGAGAGCTGCATCACCACTGCACAGAAGGTCACTTTCCTGTGATGGCTGAGGCAAAGGGGATAGCACGTGACCCTGGGCTCTGCATGTGCTTCCGGAGTGTAAGGGTCCCCTCCAAGCAGGATAACTGCCACCTAATCATTTGCATCCTGCCGGGAAGGCCTCTGGGAACACAGGCACAGCCCCTCGTATTGTTCTCCAGGAAGAACCCAGCCAGGGCAGAGGGGCTGCCTGTTCTTGGCATCATGTCCTGCTGTGTGGTCTGCACTGAACTGGCTACTGCTGCAAGAGGACACCACCTCCTGGGCCTGGCCCAAGGCAATGAATGTGCCTGGACAATCAGCACCCTGGCTGGGAATGTGAACCTGCAGGATCTGTGAGAGTGCAGTTATGCGCTGTGTGTTGGGGGGGTGGTTATGGTGTGAGTGTGAATGAGTGCTGTGGGCATACTTGTATGTGTGAGTGTGTGTCTGTGTCTCTGGGTGTGAATATGCAGTGTATAAATGAACATGGTACGTATGTGTGGAGACGTGTGGGTGAGTGTATGTGTCTACGTGAATGAGTGTGCACATCTGTGTCCCTGTGTATTGGTATGTGTGTGTGTGTCAATGTATGCATGTGTGTACTCTGGGAGTGCAGGCGTGCACATCCATGTCTGGTGAGTGGGTTCCTGTGTGTCTTATACATCCTGGGGGCAGCAACAGAAATGCCTCGCCTCCTGTTCTTCGGCAGGTGAGGAGGAGCACACGTCAGGAGGAGGCCCAGTTGCACAGGCACAGTTTCCTTTCCCCAGGAAAACATTCATTTTCTCCTGAAGCTGGGTGCTTACTGCCTCATGGCTCTGAAGCCCTGTTCTGAAGACAGGGATGGAGAAGGTAGCATTACTGCTCCCTGTAATCGCCTGCCCCCTGTCACGAGGCAGCCTGTTTCTCTACAGTGTGGCCTCTGTAAGCCCTATGGTGACAGCCCCCCTTTAGGGGAGACTGTGGTGCCATGGCTCTCCTTCCACAGCCTGGAGGTAGGAGGGTATGTCCCAACTGTGGTCCCAGCACAGCGGTAGCCTGTGGAAGAGTCTGAAGAGGACAATTTCAGGAGTTAAAACAGCTACAAGTGAGGAAGAAGAGGTTCCAGCTGAGAAGGTGGGCAGGCTTGCGCCTTGGGACTTTCTCCTTGAGGGAGGATTGGGCAAGGTGACCTGAGCACTCAAGGCCTCTGGTGTGTCCACTGGGTCACAGGCCTTAACCTTATCCCTTGGTGTGTGTGTGTGTGTGTGTGTGTGTGTGTGGTGTGTGGTATGTGTGGTGTCCAGCATTGCTAAGAGGATGGTTTTAGCTGTGATTGTTACTAAAATGTGTGGACTTGGAGCACAGTGGATGGCCCTCCTCAGGGGATGTATCTCCCTCTATCTGTGAAGATCTGCAGAGCAGGCCCAGGGCTCCCAGAAAGCTCCAGCCTCCTGCAACCCCTACGCTGTCTTTCAGACAGACATGTTCTGTTGCTCTGGAGGCTCACACTAATAGAATATCTCAAACAAAAAAACAGAGTTTTCAGTTTTTAATTCAAAAGAGGCCCCATGGATCTGCTTGGCATCTAGAGTAGTGATGATCTTTGCCTTTTTTGTTTGTTTTGTTGCTACTTCTTTGAGACAGTGCCTTTCTGTGTAGCTCAGGTAGTCCTTAGACTCACAGCAGTTGTCCTGTCCTCCTGTCTCAGCTTCCCTAATGCTCAGGTTAGAGGCCTGCACCACCATACCAGGTGGCTCTGTGCCTTTAAACTTGACTGTCATGGTGCCTAAGGGCCTGGAGGTGTTAAGCACAGAAGTGCTTTTAAAAAGCTGATTTGCACGCATGCATGTGCAAATGGTGGCACAGGCAGCTGAGTTCAGACTGAAGAAATAGTTTCTGGTAGCATTGAAGGGAAGGAACGCACATGGCCACCACGTGTGGAAGTGTGACATTAATAATTAAGCCATGCGATCATTACCTCAGGATATTATTTCTTAAATATCTCTTGCAAAGGCAATATGATTACATATGAATGATATCAATTTTCTACCAACAAAAAAATCTGCAGAAATAGGAATTGAATTACACTGTCCAATTTGCTGTAAAGTTCACTGTATGTGAAGAAATTAATCAAAGCTACCACCACCCATTTTTATGGGAACATAAAATGATGTGAACTTCCATTTTTAATAAAGATGCATAGCACTTTTATGAAGACTGACTAATAACACTATAATGAACTGAAAAGCTACTGATATATTAAGAATGAAAATTTCGAGGAGTGTATTTACTGAGACTCCTTCGCAGAAGGCGGTGTTTCTCTGAAGTCTATTTGAATCATTATAAAACAGAGGCAAAATTTCAAGGGAGATCAAAGGATGCGTGCTGGGCGAATTCATCTTCAAGATGTGAAAATGGTGCCAAAACATGTGTTTGGAGAATGACATTCATGCTCCACTGACCTCAGCACGAGAGGCCACCTGGGCAAGCTGTGGCCTCTTCCTTTTCATTCTTCTCTTTCTCCCCTTCACCCTTCGAGCAGCAGCGATCCACCAGGAATTTTGTAGGGAGCCGAGCTCCACGGAAGACAAGGGGGATGGAAAGCTTGTGCTTAGTGTTCCCCTGATGGTGCTCAGCCTCAATGCAGCCTCAGGGTTCTCCCCAGCCTCAGAGCGTAGGGCAAGGTATAGGCAGAAGAACTGTAAAGCAAACGCTTCTGGTTGTGTTTTATGGTCTGTTTTGTGATGCTGCAGCAGAGCACTACATTCAGGGTAATACAAGGCACAGGAGTGTATTTCCCACAGTTCTCAAGGCTGGGAAATCCAGGGCTTGGGCAGATTGATGTGGCTTTCAAGATGGCACCTCCTATGCCTTTCCTCTGGAGCAGGAGTCCTGCGTCCTCACATAGCTGGATACAGAAAGGCAAAAGGGGCCAAACTCCCTCAAGAAGCCTTTCCTGGTGGCATTAATCCATTTATGACAGCTAACACTTCACAAAGGGCCCCGTTTTTCAACACTGTGGCCTTGGGCATAAAGTCTCCAATATGTGAATTTGGGGGACAGATTCAGGTCTTAGCAGATGGTTTTGTAAACATTTATATCTTCGCTGTGGCTTGTGTGTGCCATACCAACTTTGGGCAGATGGAAACAACTCATGTCATTCCCCTGGCTAATTCTGAGATGTCTATAAGATTGAAATGCCTCGGAAGCCATTATCACAGTGGGTCTCAGCTCATGAACAAAAGGCTGCTCTATCAAGCCATCAGTGCTACACCCAGAGTTGAAGAGAAGCCTCAGAATCCCACCAAAGTGGCCAAAGAACCAGTTTTAACATACATATGCTACATGTTTTTCAGAATAAAGAATCCATGTATAAGACAACAATTTGGAAATGCAAAAAAATACTGAAGAGGATAATAACCACTGAAAAATTTCTGTCTCAGAGACAGTGTCCCAGAAAATCTGAATACATTTTCTTTCATGCATACACATACATATACATTCAGGTATTTTTATTGGATCCACATATATGGTTATTATCATCAAACAACCTCATATTTTTATTACTTTTTAAATTTAGCTTTCAGTGGTTAACTCATATTCATGGTTCAAAAACCAGAAACTGTTTTTTGACCTAACATTTGTGATGAACATTTTCCTAGGGCATTAACATTTCCTAAATGTGTTTTCTGAGAGGTCTAAAATGCAGCACGTAGCCGGGCATGGTGGCACATGCCTGTAATCCCAGCACTTGGGAGGTTGAGGAAGGAGGATTGGTGCAAGTTCAAGACCAGCCTGGGCTACAAAAGTGAGCTCAAGGCCAGCCTGAACTACAGAGAGAGACCCTGTCTCAAAAAGACAAAAAAAAAAAAAAGAATAAAAAAATAAAATGCAGCACGTACCAAAGTGATACCCTGGATTTGCTTAGCCATGCTTTAAGCAGGCGTGTTCCGGGTGCTCCAGATTTGCAGGTTTGTAACTGCTTAGGGGATGGGCAGCTGTCTTTCTTCTGATGAATTTTGTGGCCTTCTTTCCAGATGTGGACTAGTGGGAGAGGATTCCCCAAGATTTCAGCTCTATCCAATGGGAAACACGCCTGCTTCCCTGCAGCTCTCACCTTCGCCATCAGCCCCCAGACCCCAGGCTGTCTGGAATCTTTGCACTCAACAGCTCTCTGCAGCTCCTACCTCCCCCAGACAGCACAAATTTTATTTGGGTCTACAGCAGAGAGCACAGACCTCAGCTCAGCGAAGGACTGCTCTGTTCTCAGTACACCCAGCTCTGGAAAGAACCAGGGCAGTGAAACCAGACCATTTGGAATTCCAAAAGGAGGGAGGCGATGGGATCACTTCGATTTCTTTAAGAGGCAAATGAGCCCCAGGCAAGCTGAGGAAGCAGCCTCAGCAGGGCTAGCCCGGCTCTCCGGAGGTCCCCGCTGCCCTTGGGCTGCCTTCCGCAAGCTCAGTGGTCCTTGCCACTGGGATGCACACCTGCCTGGGCCCTGTGCCTCTCTCTGCTATCTTCCATCTCTGGATACTTGGCTTCCTGTCTGCTTTTCCTGCAAGAGTCTGATCTCTGGGTCCCCTCCGTATCTCCCCATCCTGTGTATGCTGTGTCCTGGGAGTGGGGTTGTCACGGCAGGCCTGGGGATTGAACCACTGGCCCCTGTACCTGCTTGCAGGTGCTTTAAGCTGCTGAGCTATTTGGCTGGCCTTAAGACTTCCTCTTTTTTTTTTTTTTTTTTTTTTTTTGTCTTTTTGAGACAGGGTCTCTCTCTGTAGTTCAGGCTAACCTGAGCTCATTTTTGTAGCCCAGGCTAGTCTTGAACTCACACTGATCCTCCAGCCTCAGCCTTCCACATGCTAGGATTACAGGCATGTGTCACCACACCTCTATTTTTAATTTTGCAATTATAACATTTTTTTTTTACAAAAAAGAGGGCCTGTCTCTGTGTCTCTGCATACTTCTGTGGCCCTTCTCTGTCTCCCTCTCCCTGTCTCTGCCTTAATGTCTCTTTGTCCTGTTGTCTCTGCCCCCTGCCCCCTTGTACTGTCACACTGGAAATTTCCTCTGCCCGACTTGTCCTCCCACAGCCCCAGGCCTCCTACACATGATAAAAATCCTCCTCATTCTTCACCTTCAAGTCTCCGCTCAAATGTCTCCCCCTCTGGGAAATCTTCCCTAACCTTTCCAAACAGAGGGACAAGCTGTCTCCTCTAGGCCCAGCAGTGCCCTGTTTGAGGCTGTTAGTGCCTGCAGGGGAGGCTCACAGCTTCTGTCTCCTGCACAGGCAGTGGGGGTGGGGGTGGGGAGCTAATCAGGTCTGGTAGGTGTCAGTGGTATGTGCAAGCTGGGTGAGTGGGGGCTTCCTGAAGACACTTCCAGAAGCAACATCATTACCACAGCCTGCCCACAGCTCCTCACCTCTGCTCTACACTGTGGCTGTGTGGAAGCCATGGTGTGAAGGCCCTCACTGGTTGGGACGCATGGGATTTTGCTCTTCTGTATAATGGGAGCACAATGGCTTCGGTGCTCTGTACAAACAGTGCTCAGAATGTTCGGCCTGTCTTGGTCATTGCTGCGATTGTTACATAGTAGTTCATCCTTTCCATGGGTGGAGCAATGTTCCCAAGGGTCCATGCAAAGCTCATGTGTCTGCCTCCCATGGGGCAGACAGCTGGGATTCATGTCTAGAGAGGGAGAGACTGCCCCTGATGCGCTGGCATCACAGGGACCCTGCAGGAAGAAGGCAGTAGACATTTACAGAGAGAAGGCAGCATGGCCCTGGGAGCTGTGGGTGGGAAGGAAGATGCCTCCAGCCGAGGAAGCAGTGGCAAGCCAAGGAGTGCAGAGTGTGTGTGAGGTTCCTTCCTCTGACACAAAAGAGAAGTGTGTGAAAGTACCAAAGTCCTTTATTACTCAGCATGAGAGGTTCTGCAGAAGAGGCTGTAAGCCTCTTGGGGGAGCAAGCTGCATGCGGGACTTTTGTTGGGTTGGACTAGAGGTGGGGTTTATATGGACACTAAGGTGTTGTAACTGGTGCTGATCGGGGAAGGCTTGGCATGCAGGTGAAAAACAAAGAAGTACTAATAGTGTTTAGAGAAGTTGTCATGTCTGCATCTTGTCCTCTGAGCAACTACTATGAAGACAACAATATGCATTGTATTAATTATTGTGGCCGTCCTATCAACGTGGTTTGAAACTGTCTCATTGTTATTTCTTTCTTATTAAAATTGGGCCCGGTAGGATGGCTCAGTGGTCTAAAGCGCCTGCTTAGGAAAGTAGGCAGCTGCAGGGACTGTGGTTTGATCCCAGGCACCACATGCTGCACCAGCCCTGCCCTGAGGGCAGGCTGAGCCGGCCATAAAAATAAATAAACAAACAAACAAAAGTTCTGAAACAAGAAAAAAAACAAAATAAAAAATTATTTAAAATTAATAAAATTTTTTAAAAGCACAGGAAAAAAAAAAAAAAACCAAGTTCACAGTTAACCAGAGGGAAGAAGACAAAGCCAGTGTGTAGCTGGAGTGCTTGGTCTTGGACCCTCCCACCACACTGAATCGCCACCACCAGACCTGGCAGCATGGGGCGCAGGCCCGTCAGTGTGGTGGCCCCTGCAAATGAAAGAGCATTCTCCCCAGGGGCCTGTAGAAGGCTCAGCCCTGCAGCCCCGCCAGCCTTTGAACCCAGAGTGTGTGGTCTTGAGCTGCTGAATTTGTGTTAGTTTGTTGCAGTGATCACAGGACAGCATTCTGCTCTCCTGGCTAGAAACATCTGCCAGCTTCCCAGGGCCCACAGGACATATTCTGTCCTCCTGAGCCATTTACGACCACAAGCTTTAGTCTCACAAGCTTCTTGACAATGAGAAAGAGTCCTTGGCAAACCCAGAAGCTTGAGCCAAGCTTCTCTGTCACCGCCAGTGTATGTCTCAGCTAGGGCTGGCTGGACCCTCCTGAGAGCATCAGGCTTCACTGCCTTGTCCCTGGGCTTCAGGGCTCTCTCTTGAGCATCCCCACGTGGGGCTTCCTTCTACTCCAGGACCTACATTTGTTCCTCAGCCCTCCGTGTCCCACCTGGACATCCTGGCCAGAGGTTTCCCTTCTGTGGGGCCTCTGGGAAGCCACCTTGAAACACATTTGTGGCTACCTTCTTGTTGGGTGCTCAGTGAAAGAGTCGCTAGGTGGACGCATGATTGGATCAAGATGTGACAGACAGAGAAGAGTATTTAACCATGGCCTGTCTTTACTCACTTCTCTTGGAGACAGGGAAAGAAGTGGGGAGTCCCTGGTGGAGGTGATGCTCTCATTCCTACAGCTGGAGGAGGAGGTACACAGGCTTACTTCCCATCGTTCTAGAATTATTGGCCTCACACTCACAGCGAACTTTCTGCCTTAGTCTCCAGAGTGCTGGGGTTATGGATGTGCACCATCAGGCCTGCCCCAATTCTAGAATTACTGAGATGTTTTTCAAACATGACTTATTCTGTGATATTAATTTTTAGAGTTAGAAATTTCTTTAAAAGGACAGAGGAAAAGCTGGCTTTAGAGTACCCACCAAGAATGATCTGTTCTTTCAAGACTAGTTTTAAACCCTAGGCCCATGTAGAGGCCTCTCTGTTTCCTCCCACAAGGGACAGAATGAGTTAAAAAGCTAACTGCTGTGCTATAAACGATTTAAATTAATGATTGATTCCCTTAAAGACAGCACAGGATCTATCATTGGCATGATAAGCGGCACGGAGTCCTCTATCTGCATATAGCAGTGTAGTCCTGCAATATCTGGCAGTGAATATGAAAAAAAAATCAATTTTTCCTAGTTTCAAGCATATCTCCTGAGTCTGAGATATGTCTTGCTTGTTTTTCAAATATTGTTACAAGTAACTCAACTGCCTTCCCAGGGAGGTTTGTAGATGGGCTACCTGTTGGTGCTAATCCTTATTTCTGAAATATAACTCTTCCCCAAGAGGCAGCTGCTCCCTCAGAGGGGATGAGCTGGGATTGGGTGAGTTCAACAGCAATCACCCTTGGTTTCTATCACAACAATTGCATTTTTAATGAAAACTCCTCCTCACCAGCAGAGTGTTTTGCTGGTTGCTCTGTTGTCTCCTCTGGCAGTGGGCGCTGCCTCCCCTCTCAGGAGGCATCTGCAGAGGCAGGCGCTCCTGGGGAGATGGCTGCTGCTTCGCCTCTTCGTTTTGGCTGAGTCAGTACACAGTTTTTACAAAATTAGTTCCTTTCTTTCCCTTTTTGAGGTAATTATTTTTGCAAAGCCTTATGTTTACAGTGAAATGAACATGTTTTGTTCACCAGTATAGGGTTTAAGAAAAACACTCACGGTGGAGCTGCCCGAAGCCCCTTCTTGTTTTTTTGTCTCCCTTTTGGAGTGCAGATGTCACACTCCTTGGAACTTGGAGGACAAATCCTGAAGAAAAAGCAAGATGTTATGTCTTGTGTTAGTTCCACTTCCCTATGAAAGAGTTTCTCCCTCTCCTACAGGCCGAGGGGTTATTCTCTGGGCCTAGCAGTGACCGAAACCCTGGGACTAACTGTGCTTCTGAAGAACGCCTTGCCCTGTGCAGTGCCTGAGCAGCAGCAAGTACAGGTGCATTGTGGGAGATCACAGATGCTTGGATCTCAGCACTGGGTGGATCCTGCTGCGTGTTGCATGGAGGTGAGTTGGCCAAACTCACTGCTGAGCTCCAGGCCCTAGCCTAAGCCACCCTTCGGGAGTCAGGGCAAGCATTCAGTGGACTGGCTGGGAGGTAGAACTTTTTCCCCAGAGTACGCATGCTTGGTGCCTGAATTTCAGACTGCCCTCATCCCCAGCAACAAAAAAGGAAGGGAATCCACACTTCTCATCTATGACTATTTCAGGGTAAGGGTAAGAGTAAGGTCAATATTCCAGCTGTGGAGTAGGACTTTCTCTCTCTCTCTCTCTCTCTCTCTCTCTCTCTCTCTCTCTCTCTCTCTCTCTCTCTCTCTCTCTCTCTTTTCTGTATTTAGGACAGGACCTACAGGGTCTACAGGGCTTCACTATGTAGATTAGACTCATAGTGATTTTCCTGTTTTCAGCCTCCAAAGTTCTGGGATTACAGGCATGAGCCACCATGCCCAGTCTCAATCTCAGCACACCCCAGGGGTGGGGCTAGCATACCAGGGATCAAACCCTGGCCTCTGCGCTCTGCCTAAGCAGGTGCTTTAGTCTGTTGAGCTATCAAGCTGGCCTCTATTTTTAATTTTTAAAGACAACAAAAAGTAGTAAAATAAAAGCCATTAGAAACAATGCAGAATTTCCCTAAACAAAATATTAGTAATTCAGCAATTCATATTGCATAATGTTGTCTTCAAATTATCTGTTTAGATTGCCAAATATAAGCATGAAAATTTGGTTTTAAAAAGTTGCAAGAAATTAAAAAGACAAAAATTATGCGATAAGTGATCCATTCAGTATGCCAACAGGAATCAACAATACCATTGTCCAAGCTATCCTGTACATGTACATAAATATATCTTTTCCCCTTCCTTCTTTCTTGCTTTTGTCCTCTTCTTTAACTCAGTTGTTCCTGCCCTTTGAACAAATTCTTTCCCTTCTGCAGTATCTATTGTACCTTTCAGATCTGCTTTACTCTTCCAGATTTTTACACTAGTGAGACAATATGATGTTTACACATGCAAATATGACTTATTTCACTTATGAATGTGGTCTCTAGTTGCACCTGTTTACCTAGAAGAGCTTGGAGTTTATCTTTTTTTTTTAATAGCTGAGTAGTACTTATTATATAAAAATGCCACAGGATCTTCTTCACATTCTGCTTCTTGAATCCCTTCAGCCACCCTCCGTGTCCACCCAGGCCAGTCTAGTTCTGCTGTCCTGCAGGAAGCCAATCATTGTATACCTTTTCTGAGACCTTATGTTCCAGGCTAAGACTGTAGTTTCTCCCATAATGGCAGGTGCTCCTGACTGCCACTGCATAAGGCCCTCTGAGAGGACATCTGTTCCTGCTGGGACATGCACGCCAGACCAGGGATTCCTAAGAGTAGTGACTGAGTCTCACACCCCCATTCCTTTCTTTCTTCACCCATTCCACAATCACTGCCTGTCTTTTGAACCAACGACCTGACACTGGGTGTGTATTGGTCAGGGTTTTACTTAGAGGAACAGAATAGATATAATATAAGGAATGGATATTAACACCAAATATACAATCTGTAAGAAATTGTAAGATTGGCTTACAATAGCCACAGAGTCAGATGAGGAAGCACGCACAGGGCGTCTACATGCTCTGGACTGAAGAATTCAATCCTGAGGCCTGGATTTCACTGCAGCATTCCGCATAAGTCTCTGTCGGCTGATGGGTCTGCAATGGAAGACTGAAGTGTCTGTAGATGGACTCTGAAGAGTCTGCGACGGATGGCGGAAGATCTAAGCTGGAGGCTGAAGAGTCTGAGCTGCAAGCCAGACGATGAAGTCCAGTCTGAATGCGAAGACCGAAGCTTCTCTGATGAAGTGAAGTGTTGACTCCTCCTTCAGCCCTTTAAAAAGTCTTTTTGTGTTCAGTCATTCTGACGTGGGCTCATTGCACCCAAGGGTGGAACCAATCATACCCCAGGATGGGCCCTTGATCCCGTCCTAGGGAGAAATCCAATCATATCCTAGGCAGGCCCTGGTGACACTCCAGGGAAGAACCAATTGTACCCCAGAATGGGGCTCCCACCAACAGGGAACCGGGCTGCTGAATGATTCAGCCAAGTTGACACATTGTATCAACCACTACAGGGTGAATATTCAGCCAGAGTTTGCTGAATTAGTGAATAAAAAGAACAATCTTATCAAATCTAACCCAACACTGGGGATTTAAAGCAGAATAAATAGCGGCCCAGTGAAGTTGAGTGGTTGAGTTTTGTCACATAAAACCCTTCCTTGGGTCTGCGTGTTCATGTGCACTGGCTGGTTGTGTTTTATGTTATGCAAGCATTTGATGTTTTATCATATATAATATCTTCAAAGAAAATTTATTTCTATTTGGTGTTGCTTATAAAGAAAAATAGAACTGATTTTAATGTATTTATCTTGATTCAGTAGCTTTGTTACATTCTCTTCATATCCTAAGAGTTAATCTGCAAATTCTTTTAGATTTTTTTTTACATATACAATCAAGTTGTCTATGAGTAAAGACAGTAATGGAATTCTAGTTTGGCAATTAAGTGTTTTTTAGCACTTTAAAGATGTTAATTAATTCCTTGTTTTCTAGATTCCATAATTTTTGTTGAGAAAGCAACTGTCAGTAATAGTTTTGCAACTCTGAAAATGACGTACCTGTTTAATGTATCTGCTTTAAGATTTTCTCTCTGTCTAGGATTTGCAGCAGTTCTAGTAGGAATCCTGAATGGTCCATTTTGAGGTTATCCTGTTTGAGTTTCATAGTGCTTCATGAATCTACAGTTTTGAACTTTTATCTTTTTGAAAAAAAAAAAACAGTTAATTATTATCTCTTCTCCTGTTTTGAGGTTTTAGCTGTGCACACAATAGACCGTGTTTTCTAGGTCCTGGCTGTCCTTTATTTTCTTTACTGTTCTCACTATATTTGCTCTTTGTTACTTAGTCTGGCATTTTCTGTTCACTTATCTTCTCCATAACTAGCCTTCTTTTCTTCCTGGATCCAGTATTCTGTTAATCCCATCAGCTGATTTTGTCCCCCTTCTAGTCTCTAGTTTTTGGTTGATTCCTTTACATAGTCTGTCATCTGTCTTTTTGAATATATTAATTATAGTTCATTCAGTATGACTAGGTCAGGTCCTCCATTTGTCTATTCCTTTCTTTCTTTTTTTTTATTTTAGGGAAGGGTCTACAGGGTGTTAAGGGTCTCGCTACTAGATCAGACTCTAGTGATCCACCTATTTACAGCCTCCGAAGAGCTGGGATTACAGGCATGCACCACCACACCCAGTCTCAATTGTCTTCTCAGCATGTCCTGGGGGCAGGGCTGGCATGGTTGGCCAGGGGACTGAACTCTGGGTCCCTGTGCCTGTTTGCAGGATTAAAATCCACTAAGCTATTTGGCCAGCCCTTACCATTTGTCTGTTCCTACTGTCTTTTTCCTCTTGGTTTTGTTCTTGGTATGCTTAGCACTGTGTTTTTACCTAAATACCACTTATAGTGTGTGAGGCATGGGGTACAGTCAGCCCCACCCCCTGGTTGTCAGAGTGCAGACTCTGCCTCCTCAGCACACTCAGTAGCTGAGCCTTTTCCAGCTGGAGTCACAGGTTTTATGTCTCCCTGATTTTTTTTTTTTTTTTTTTTTCACTTCTCTTCCACAGATGTAACTTTCCCGAAGGCCCAAACTGGGGTCTGTGTATTTAATAGAGTCTATTTCTCTTAGTGAATCGGGAAATTGGTTGCATTTTCTTGGCCAAAAATTAAGGTGTGTGTTACACTCAGTTTCCATCTACTTTTGAATTTTCTGTTTCACACAAGTTTTTTTTTTTTTTTTTTGTCTTTTTGAGACAGGGTCTCGCTATGCAGTTCAGGCTGGCCTTGAGCTCACTTTTGTAGCCCAGGCTGGTCTCGAACTCGCACCGATCCTCTTGCCTCAGCCTCCCGAGTGCTGGGATTACAGGTCACACAACTTTAGAATTCAGCAAATGCTTCAAATGGGGAACAGTGAGTGCTGATCCCATTACTTGGTGGGGGAGGTCTTCATCCTGTTCAGTGTCCATGAAAGCCAACTTCGCCTCTCTGGTCCTGTGAACTTTCCAGTCTTGAATAGCTTCTGTCTGTTAGCCCCATGCTCTGTGCAGATTCCCAGACATGGCCTTGAACCAGGATTCTGCAGTTTCTCAGAGGGAAAGGAAAGCTCAAGACCAGCTCACTTCTCTGACATTTGCTTCTCCAACAAGCTGGGCCACAAATTCTGTTTCCCTCAATATTATTCCAATGCTTTTTAAAGAAATAGCTTTATGTTGAGTATTCTCATGCTCTTTATGGTTCTCTTGTCACTATCAATCACTTATCTGTATACCTATCGTCTATCTATAATCTACCAATATCTATCATCTGTCTCAGTCAATCATCAATCTACAGTGTATCTATTTAGCATCTCTCATTTATCAACTGTATCTATCACCTCTCAATCATGTATCAAGTATTTATCCAGTATCTATTCATCATCTATCAATAATCAGCTGCCATCTATTTATCCTTGATCATTTATATGTCATCTATCTTTTATCTCTGTTATCTACTGATCTTTTGTCTTCTCTTACCTATTATTTATCCATCTGTCGATCACCTATCCCTTACCTATTTATCACCTATGATTCACTTATCCATTAATCTATGCACTAATTTGCCATTCATTCTTTCTGGGAATGTGGAGTCTTCAAGATAGGTTCTTTCCCTAGCTGTCAAAAGACCCCCTCCCATATTTCATCAGATGGTCAATTGGTTATTGAGTGTTAAGACAGAGAATGAAGAAACCCCACACAGATAAACTAGTCATTTCACAAGTTCCTTACAAAGAAAAGAATCATCCTAAACATTGCACAGGTAGAAGCCTGCTTGTGTAGGTTTGAAAATGTTAGTGCTCAAGTATCTCTCCTAAGCATTTACCAAATGCAGTGGCTCTTTCAAAGTCCTCAGGAGTCATGCAGCCAAGAAATCAGGTGACACTTAACCTAGCATTTCCTGATCCTATTTCATCGTGGAACTCCTCCATCTTATGCACTGACACTACCTCAGCCCACACTGAGGGACATGATGAACACTGAAGCTGCATCTGGTATCCAGAGGAAACTGTACAGTGGACGCCTCTCCTTGGCTATGGCAGAAACCTGGTCTCTGGGAACTTGGGGCCAGTGTGAGACGAGCCATTGGTGAGCAGCCTGGGTCTTCTGGATCCAGTACAAGAAGAAAAGGTAAAGAGGACACGGTGAGGCCAGAAACGGGAAGAGCTCCTGGATTTCTTCATGGATTGCCCAGTGGAGTGGGAAGTTAATGGTCATAATGACACCACTTGCAGAGTATTCTCAGGTAGCTCTGTATGGGTAGCTTGGCATGGATTTCTCTCATTCACTCTGAGATACAGCAGGCAAAGCATTGAGCAGGGGACCTGGTATTTAATAAGTAATCAATGAATGTTAAATATAATTTTAGTTTCTAAATATTCATGATACTTTCTTATTCCATAAAAATCACTTTTCTGCCCTAATCTCCTCTACCAAGAGTGATATCTTTAATGTCATATCTGATACCTTTCACTCTCTCATCTGTGTTCTTTTCCTTCTGGTTTCCTTGAACCACATATAATTATTATTACAAAGAAGCACATGGACAGGAGATTTACTGTTAAATTAGAAAAGTAGCCGTTGATTAGCTTTGCTGTGACTCACATGTGCATTATTTTATTAATTAGCCCTAGAAAATCTAAAGGACACATCCAGTGAAACCACAGGGCACTATTGAGGAGGAAATGAATGTGCCTGCAACTGTTAAAATAAAGGGTAATGCCCTCCCCACCTGCTGTTGCTCTTGGTAACTTCTGTCACCATGAACTGCTGCCCCTCTGCCAAGCTGTCTTTCCTTGGAGCCAGCTGATTATGGACTGAACCCTCCACAAACTCTGAGCTAAATAACCCTTTCTCCTTTAAATTAATAAATTAATAAAATTAAGGGTAATGTTTAGACAAGTGTAGCAGGGGTGTAAACAACAAGCTGTGCTTTTTCATGCAATGCACCCATGATAGCTCAGATTATGACTAGGTGTTTGGAGGCTGCCTGTCTGTAGCTCCTGAAGAGCATCAGCCCCATCCCAGACCCTGTTCCAGGTGCAGGGGGCCTGCACTGCAGTGGCCAGTACGGACAGTCCTGGTCAGATTCTGTCCAGGGAGATGGGAAATAAACAAGATGGTGCAGCCCATATTTTCAGAGCATGACAGCGTACTGAGGCAGGAAAGTGAAGGTGTGGTTTTATTTGTTTACTTGCTGTGGTGCTAGGACTTGAATGTAAGACTTTCACATTGAGCTGCATCAAAACCCTTTCTTTACTTTTTATTTTGAGACAGGGTCTCCCTAAGTTTCTAAATTGCTCAAATTGGACTAGAATTTGCCATCTACCTGCTTTGTTTCCCCCTGTGCTGGGAGTTCAGTTTTAGAGGAAGTTAGAAGAGGTCTCTTTGTGAGTATCTCAGGGAACTTGAGGCTTTCCACAGTCAAAGAAGAATGGGGGTCAAGCCTTGACCTGTTTGCTCATTGGCAATGAGAGCTCTGAAATCTGGAGCTACCCTCTTCCCATCTCTGAATCCAGCTATAGGGACCTCAGAGTTTAAAATTTACATGGTAGGAGATTATCACCAGGGACACTGGAAAACACTATAGACCTAGCCTACCACCCCAAGACCTGTTCCAGACCTTGGGTGGCTAGAGCACAGCATACCATGATGCAGAGAGAGCATGACATTAGGAAAGAGAGGTGGTCAGGCACCAACTGAGTAGGCTTCTACAGACCAGAGGTGCATGGCAGGATGATGACCCCACAACGTTTTCATCCTAATTCTCCAAATGAGTGCTAATGTCCCATTAAAACCAACAGTAACTTCCCAGATGTTTTGATGGATCTAGAGAGTAGGCTGGGCCACCTGGTGGGCACATCACAGGGACAAGGGAGGCACAAGGTTTGGGGGGGCTTTGGCTATGGAAGCAGGGGTTGGAGAGATGGGAGACCACATGTCTAGGACTTTGGGTGGCCCCAGAGAGCTGGAAAACACAGGGATACCAGTGCTTCCTCGGGCCTCCCGGGAGAGCACCATCCTGCCACTCCCGGAGATCCACCTGGGACTATCAGATAATAAATCTGTGTTCTTTGAGGTTCCGGGCTTGTGGCCATTTCTTACAGTAACAGCTGCAAACTAAAGCATCTCTAGAAGAATGAGAAGGGCTTTTTCTCAAGACAGGGGAAGGACTCAGAGGAATCTGAAAGAGGTCTGATATGGAGGACTGATAAGATCTGACCTAGTTAACAGGTTTTGAGTATTATATGGAGGCCAGAGTGAAGGAGGTGAGAAGGAAGAACATGAAGACGGACAAGATTTTGGGTGACAGGACAGATCAGCTGAGATGCTTCAGGGCAGCAGTTGTTTACAAGAAAGAACCAGGTCCCTTGTCTTTTAAGACAGAGCCATCTGGAATTGCTAACAGAATTTCTAGGTTGCACAAGAAAGAGTGAAGTAGAAGATGTCCTCAAGACTTTGGCCTGAATCAGAGCACAACTGGCTTCGACCGAGAAGGAAAGACAGCAGCACATCAGGTGTACAGGGTGTGCAGGCCTGGTATGGCTGGAGGTCTGCTTACATGTTGATGTTGAAAAGGGCCTGGATAAAGGCAGACTCATTACAAAAAATGTAACTTTTGTATCTGACAAGGTCAGTCAGGTCCACTCAGGATTTACCCTGAAACCACATACAGCAGAGAAGTCTATCCACAAGGTATAGAAAGGAAAGCCATTTTAATATGCTGGTTATAAAAGGCTCAAGTCAACAGCTTCCAATAATGCAAGACGAGCTGATAATCCACTATGGTTATGGATTATTGGACTATATATACAGCTACTTTCTCTTTGTGCAATGAAAAGAAAGATCTGTACTAATGATGTTTAGATGGGAAATCACATCTGCATCTTGTTCTCTGAACAACTATGATGAACACAACATTATGCAGTGTATTAACTATTGTAAAAACAACAAAAATAAAATTATTGTACTTAAAAAAGTGTCCTAGACGTATAATAGTTACCTTTCTGTTGCTGGGTCAAAGTACCTGACATATATCATTTAAAGAGGAAAGTTCTACTTTGCTCACGGTGTTAGAGGATTTAGTTCATGGCTGGTTCCATTGCTTTCAGGCACATGACAAGGTAGAAACATCACAGTGGAAGGGTGTGACTGAGGAAAGCTGCCCACCTCACAGCAGCCAAAAGATAGGGTGAAAGGGAAAGAACCAGACAGGAAGGGGCTGGGAACAGGAATTATCCCTAAAGGATGTGTCTCCCGTGGCTTACTTCCTCCAGCTGGCCCCGCCTCTTAATGTAACAGCTCATTCAGCTTTCAACTCATCACTGGGCAAATCCATTCGGTGCCCTCATGAGCCGCTTGCTTGTTTATGCCCCACTCCTGAGCATTGCTGGCCCCGGGGATCCAGCCCTAAACATAAAAGTTGTCGGAAAAACACTTCATATTTAGGTGCCGCCCACAAAGTAGGTGTGCCCACTGGGAGAAATGGGACCACGGGCCACTCACACCAAGCGGTGGGCGCCTGATGCCAACTGGTCTTAACTCCCTGCCTTAATACATGAACATAACTTCCAGGGTTTCCCAGAAGCCTCCAGTCCTGTAGTTGCTTGTTCCAAGGTGAGTTTGCTCTGCTCAGTGCCACGGAATGAGCTGACTTCGTGTCTCAGGTGGGTGCTGCCACGTTGATGAAGAACTGGCAGGAGGACTAGAACCAAGACCATGACAGTGGCTGAGCATCAAATCTGGGGTGGGTCTAGAGCAGCACCCTGGAGGTCAGTGCTGAGTCTGGCTTTGTTTAACACCTTCGTTAATTATCTGCAGAAGATAAAGACTCGTTAATTAAATTCACAGGTTAGACAAAATTGGGAGGTGTTGAGAAGACCAGTGGGGATAGAAAAATCACTCAAAGAGCCCAGAAATATAGACAAGAAATACAATAAGATTTGGTATGGAAAACTGCAGGACGATTTAGCCACAGGATGTTAATTCAAAACATTGGAATTCAATGGCCAGTAGCAGCCAACAAAGTAGAAATGTTTAAAAGGCATATGAGTCATGGTGGACAACAAATTAATTATAATTCTAGTGCCCTGCGCAGTTCAGCGGGAAAATGGTCCAGGGTGGTTTTCCCCACAGTTACAGGCCTCATTAGCTGGGATAGGAACTCATAACCTTTCTCTCTGCACATATGCACACACACACACACACACACACACACACACCACTTACACCCTTCAGCCTACCATATCTAGAGTATTCCTGTGGTTAGTGTGACTCAAGAGTCGAGGAGACCAGGGGCCAGATGAGTCGTCCTATTGCTTTCACGGGCTCTTACTAAGGGGAGGAAATGGTGTGAGCTTCCTCTTGGCCTTCAGTGAGCATGGGCAGATTCAAGCTCAAGGGAAGAGAGGCTCCTTGAATCCACAGATCAAGACAGGCTGTGCTGGTGCCACTCACTGTGGTCCTCACCTCGCAGCTCTGCTACAGCCTTCATGAATACAATGATGTCAGTGACAAAAGCTACTACAGCTAGTATTCGAAGACAAGTCCTTGTATTAAGTCCTTGATAGATGATATCATAAAGTTTCATGTGTGCCAGAGGCTGAAAGGATAAGACTATTCTCACATATAGTGATACTGTCTTCATGTAGTGATACTGAAGAACGGCTCAAGGTCCCAGCGCAGGGGAGCCAAGAGAGCTGCAGACTGAATTTCAGAAGGCTAGTTCACCGCTACAGCAGGGCACAGCACCCAGGGGGTGAAAACAATAGGACAGGAGTTTTCTTTCCATCGCATCCCATTTACTTATAGCATGGCAAATAATTACTGTGTGTCAACCTCAGCTGTAGGTAATGGTATCCAGTGATGCTATGCTATGGTTTGGGTCCAGCTGTGCCCCAAAGACTCATGCAGTCACGGGGGCGGGGACTTCTAGAGTTTGACATTAATTCATGATCAAGCCTGGAGTTATGAGTCTTAGTAGTGCTGGAATTATGGGTGTGAGTACTACATAGAGCCTGAGCGCAATTTAAAGGAGGCATACGTGCTCTCTGTAGCCACTGTTGCTGCTGCTCCTCCATTTTGCTCTCTTGTTCTTTGCCTCCAACATGAAAGGTTGCCCTCTGCCAAGTGCCACTCTTCCTTGGAGCCAGTGGGGCATGGACTGAAATCTTCAGGAACGGTGAGCTAAATAACCCTTCCTTTCTTCATTTTGAGTATCTCAGCAAGGATAGAAGAGTAACTGAGACATGCTGGACAAGAGGAATGTTCCCTCCAAATTTGTCACTCAAAATCTCAGATTATGATCTGATTTAGAAATAAAGTCGCTGGAACTGGGCATGGTGATGCATGCCCACAATTCCAGCACTAGGAAGGCTGAGACGGGATAACTATGACTCCAAACTGCATAGCAAGATCCTGCATCTAAATTAATAAATAAATGAATAAATAGATAAATTAAAGAAATAAAATCTTTCTGTAACTAACAAGTTAGGATAGAGTTACTCTAAAGTAGGGTGGTATTTAATTCAAGCATAGGTATTACTTTCTGTCACTGTAGCAAAGTAAAACAATTTAAAGGAGAAAAGTGTTTTGATTCATGGGTTCACAGGTTTCAGTCAATGGTGTTTCGCTCTGTTGCTTCCAGGCTTGTTACAGGCACAATAACATACAAGGAAGCATGATCTGGAGCACTCTCTGGGCTTCCTCCTGCGCTAAGGGCACCCCTCACTTATCTTGTGTCCCTATCCTAGACTTGACCTTGGCCTCACCTGGATTCATGTTTGCATAAGAAGTGGGATCGGTTTTGTAAGGTGCAAATCTACTCAGGTCCCTGTTTAAAATTTTCTAAATGCTTGTCTCCTGTCACCTTTGAAATTTGCTCAGCCCAGATCCTGGGTGAAAAGATGCAGGATATATACAATGAGAGCCCACGCCTGGAGCCCACAGCCTAAGACTTTGAAGGGAAGTGACTTCTGAGCTATTAAGGGGCAGTAACACTCGTCAAGGATGTGGCAGCTTCATGTGTGCTGGCGTCCCCAGGAAAGGGGGTCCAGTGACAGGAGATGAGCCTGAGGATTTTCAGGCCAGCTATGGAAGCTGTGGAGTCGAGGAAGGATGTTGGCCTTCCTTTGTAGGTAGGAGCCAGCGAACTCCCTGAGCCTTCTTAAAGAAGGATGTGGGACTGTCTAGATGCCGTTTTAGAAGAAGCATCTGCAATTTGGGCAACTTGTGGCACAGTTCATAGGACTCGGGGGCTCCTCCACCTAGGACCCCTGCAAGAGTGCCAGGAGTGCAAAGTAGGCTTGATGGTGGGACAGAGGACGAGCAGCAGGCACACAGCAATACTTGAAAATCTAGGGCGTGGGAGGAAGCAGGAGAGTAGAACCGAGGGAGATGCTGTGAGAGGAAGCTACTACCTCTTCCTTTCTTGGTCTCTCCTGACTTCCAGTGTGTTTCTTTGGCTATGTCATGTCATTCCATAGGACAAAAATTGTAAAACGCACAGTACTCACAGAAATTATTCAGTTTATATCCTGAAATGCCAATGTTAAACAATAACATGAGGAGGGGTGGCCAGACAGCTCAGCGCACTAAATTCGCCTGCTTAGGCAGGCATAGGGACTGGGGTTTGATCCCTGGCACGCTGTGAGGGCCCCGCCCCTGGCACATGATGAGACAACAGTTGAGACAGGGTGAGGTGGAGCAAGCCTGTAATCCCAGGGCTTGGAAGGATCACTAAGAGTCTGATCTGTGTAGTGAGACCCTGTAGATTCTGTACTAAACACATTAAAAAAAAAATACACTGCAACCATGAAGGAATTTAATCTGATGTAGAATCACCAAAATGATGATCCTCATTTCACAGTTTGTGCACACAGAGATATGAACCCTTTCGTGTGCACGGAAACAGTTGAAATGCTGCGAAGTGTGTCCTCCAGTGTGTTGCCACACTTCCTGGCATCACCAACACTCTTTCTCTTTGGCCTCCTGGCTTATACGGAAGGACTGAAGGGACAGCCACCTTTATCCTCTGGGTCATCATCTTCAGCTGAGGGACATGATGGGCTGGACAGGTATTTGTGTTCCTTGACCCTGCATGTGTTCTTCCTGTGCCCAGTCCTTGAGTTGTGCCTGTCAGACTCAGTGACCCTCATCGTGGGGTTGTTTGGACTCTCATGGGGCAACGTGGGTGCCCAGAGGAGGCAGGAAGGCCCAAGGCTCAGTGCACATGCAAGCTCTGCCCACTGTCCTGTTGGGCTTCAGGGATGAAATGCGTCTAAAGGCAAAATTATCAAAAATTTCAAAAAACCGGCAGGCATCAAGCCAAACTAAAGATCATTAAATTATACATGACCCCTCTGAGCATGGAGAATTTTGTGGCAGCATGCAGCACCCCAGAAGCTGCCCGGGACAGTCTGTCTGCAGCTGGTTCTGGCTTGCATGAACTGGGAGATGCTGATTTCACTGAGCACGTGAAAATCTTCCAAGCCCAATTGTACAATCCCCAAGCCACCCTCAGTTCACCTCCCAGCCCAGGCCCTCACACAGCCCACCCTTTCTCCAGATTCAGTCCCAGCTCCCTTGCTCCAGGAGGCTGACAAATAGATCTAGTTGCTTCTGACCTCCATCGCCCCATTGGTCTGTGTGATCTGAATGAAGAACCTGTGCCCCATTATTTGGTCACTATCTACCTGTGTTGCCAGTCTGCCCCTGAATAGACAACCAGTCCCTTTCATCAGTGCTGAGTGGCCAACTCACTCTCATTTTTGCATTGCCCTGAGTGCATGCAATCTGTGCCATGTGCTAAGCTTCTTGAAACTGGTTGCACACATCCCTGCAGGTGAGGGTGGTGACTTGCAGGTGGACAGGTAGGTCCTCATGAGACTTAGCTGTGGCTGCATGAGGGGGTGGGCAGAGAAGGGCTGCAGCTCTGCTACCAGAGGCGCCACAGGGGCAGCAGTACAGGGAGGTGGGCCGGTATATGGGCCATCACTAGTTCCATTTCCCTTTTCTGGAGATACTACAGCCACAAAGGAGGACAAGCTGCCAGGGCAGAGCCAGGAGGCCCCGTTATAAGGGACCTCATTCCACAGTTGCAGCATATGCCAAAGTCCTGACAGCCTTACCTGTGGGTGGTGGGTTGGGGTGAGGGGTTGGAAAAGCCTGGGGAGAAACTGTTTGGTTTGTCAACCTTTTTTTTCACAGTTGCAGCAACTTTAGGTGACACTTACCTGCAGCTACTGGGTGCTGGCTTCATTTGTGTATTCTTTCATTTTTTATTGTTCTCTGCATCTGATTTCATGGATGCATCTAAATTCCAGCCACCCAGCCCTAAGTAGGAAAACGCAAATCATCTCGTAATTCCTTGAAACTGTTTCTTACAAAGATTGAGAAGCTGGGCTGAGAATACTGCGGCATCTTAGGAGCACAAATACATTTTATTGAGGAATACCAGCATTAGAGAGAGAACAAAAGGACTAAAGCGGCGAACAGATGGGTGGGTGTTTAGCGAAGGCTCATGATCTCTGTGAACAGTGCGGGCGGTGCCCTCCCCCTTTTTTTGTTTTTGATGCATCAGGGTATGATATGATATGATATGACAGAACATGTCAAAAATTTAGGGGAAAATAAAACCCTGGTTTTTTTTTGAAACATCAAACTATTGCTATCAATAGGAACAGCAACTGTTCAAAAATTTGTTTCAGAACTGCCAAGAAGTGAACGTTCATGGAGAAAAAAAAGTATTTTTCCCTGCTGTTTGCAAGGTGGACACAAATGCAAACGGTAGGAGGTTGACAACTTGACACATGTCTAATAAATCTAAAGCATAAAAAGTCAACAATTCACTGTTCAAGAAAGCATCACCAGAATAAAAAGTGCTACACAAAGAAAGAATAACCATTAAAAAATAGATCTTCTGAATTCAGTAAGTAATTTAGCCCTTGGAGCGCCAGCCTTCAAAACAAGGAAGCTTTTTCTTTCTCCTTTTACAAGACAGAGAGACAGAGAGGAAGCAATGTGCGGTTCAGGGGGAGGGGGCTGCTGCATGCGAAATGAGCCAGGTGAGAAGCAGCAGCACCCACCCAGCAGGCTGCAGGCTCCAGGGGCTGGCGACCAGGTCAGAGTGCAGAGCCCTGCAGATCCTGGCTGCTCTGTGGCTCGGAGCGGGAGTGGGCTTAATTTGACAAGTGGGTCCAGTTACAGGGAGTTCACACATCACAGTCAATGCCAGACAGATTTGGCCACCAGCAGCCTGTCTGCTGCTGGTCAGGAGGGCGGCAGTTGGGAAACTGTCTCTGCTGTCCAATCTCTCCAGTATAGACGGAGAGGAAGAGTCGCAGGCAAGGGCCTTCCGGAGCCTGGCTGAGCGCTTCACAGGTGTAAAAAGAAATAACAAATCCCATGCTTAATATAAAGATAATTAAGGATCGTGGGTTAACCATTTCCTCCAAGCTCCAAATGCTTGGAGAAAGTGCAGAAGAAGATTGCAACAGAACCTGAAAATGAATGGCGACTCTCAGGCAAGTCTCATGTAAACAAAAACATCAGCGTTAAAGTTGTGAATCCTAATTTGTGCCACGGAGCTAAAATCTGTGTCTTTCTGGATTAAAGAGATAGAGACATACAGCGCAGGGTAGCATCTCTGTGCTGCTCAGAAAACTGACACCGTCTCTCCAATTTATAGGGAAATTGACATAATTTTGCAAAAATGCAAACCCATTTGTGAACTGGGTTTTGCATAATGGGATTAATTTGGTTAGCTGTCATATCCACTATACTGCAAAAGGCAAGTTAATCACAACATCATCCTAAGTTTTTTAAGGAGAAAAAGAGAAAAGAAGGTAGAAAGGAAAGCTATTTTCTTTCCTGCCTATCTTTTCATTAAGAGAAAATACACAATCTTCAAGATGGCACTTGAGGCAACTTTAGGAAGCAATGCTAGCTGAATTCTGCAGGATGATTTCACGAACAGAGTGTAACTGGCCCACCTCCTAAGAGAAAAACTCACTGCTTTCATAGGAGTAAGAAAAATTGCTTGTGAGGAAAGTCCGAACTTCATGCTTTAGTGAATAGACATTTTGCTTGGAATTATACCACGTCCGTTGGTTTCCACACTCAGGTTATTTAGCCTCATGATTATGGAGCCTCTTTGTATCAACAAACAAGAGTTTGTCCTGTGAAGTCAGCGTGCCATGCTAGCCAGAACCCTAGGTCATGCTGTGGTGACAAGCAGCCCCCAAGCCTCAGTCACTCAGCCCCACAGCATGACTTCTTGCTATATGTATGTGAGGCAGCAAGAGAGCTCTGCTGACTGAGGACTCTTAGGGGATCCAGGGGCCAGTCTATCTGCAGCCAGGCTTCTGAGATCATGCAGCCAGGGGAAAGGGGATGTAGGTGCACAGTGGGTGTGCTAGCTCACAGGCTGCACTTGCAAGGGGCCCTTTTTTCCTGCTTCCATTGCTTGTGGCCAGGTTACCTTCACATGGTATGGGGAGATTGAGAGGTGCACCCACTGTCCCGAGCACTGTCATGGCCACGTCAGGGGTTTCTCACTCTGTTCCCATCAGCCCAGTGCCTGATCATGGGGCATATTTCCTTTTGCATTCTCCAGATGGAGGGACTGGTGGGTGGGGAGGGCTCTTCCCTACAGTGAGGCACTGAGGCAGGGTGGCATTTAGCCACACCTCGACCAATCAAGGGATGAGAGCCCAGACCAGCTGGACAAGGGAGACACACAGTCCTCCTCTGAAGGACATGACACCAGGATGGTGGCAGCCTTAAGGCAGAACTCAGGCACTGCCGATGTGAAGCCAAACAGGTCAGGCCATGACTCAGAACCAGGGAGGTGCATCTGAGAGATAGGAGGCCCACTGTGGAAAATGTCTGTGCTCTGCTGCAGGTCCCAGCTCTGAAACGTACCAGTCGGGTCACCTCAGACCTAGTGGGTCACCTCACCTGAGCTGCTTTCTTGTATGTGTGGATTTGCCAATGCCTACCTTATGTGCCTGTTTAGAGGATGTCCATGACGGATTTCACGTGTAATACTCACTCAGTTAAAAGCTATTGTTGGGGCCCGGCGGGATGGCTCAGTGGCCTAAAGCTCCTGCTTGGGAAAGCTTGGGCGGCTTCAGGGACCGCGGTTCGATCCCCGGCACCACATGCTGCGCCAGCCCTGCCCTCGGGGTGGGCTGAGCCGGCCATGAAAATGAGTGAATAAACAAAGGTTCTGAAACAAGAAAAAATAATAATAAATAAAATTTTAAAAAAAATAAAAAAAATAAAAGCTATTGTTAGAATTACTGCCACTTCACTTTGGTCACATGCCCACAGGTTCTTCTGGCTTTCTCCAGGCTACTCTACAGTCGGGCCCTGACGATGCAGCTGGTCTTTGGAATCTGTACACTACCTTGTCCTCTCACCAGTAAATCTCCTTGTGGTTAAGATGACCGAATAGCTTTCTCTGAGCTAAACACACAGGCCCATGGACAATGGACTCCCACTCATGTGCCTCCATGCCAGGGAGACTGAGGTACCACCTGGAAATTTCTTCCTTTGACGGCCAGAAGTCAGTGCACATGCCAAGCAAGATTCAGTAAACACCTGTCTGGGGTCTGGGTGAGCCAGGAGGGAGGCACTCCCTGCTGGGAAAGCAGCCCGCAGGACGGGGGTGCAAACAGTAGCCAGATTTGCGGGAATGTGGGGATGGGGAGCCCAGTGCTGCAATGCATATCTTGCTGCTGTGACTGATAGGCCCGCCTGGGCCCTGCCCCTCCCCATAATCTTCCTCCAGGTTGGGCTGGGCTCTGGTGGAAGCCTAAGGCTGCTAATGGACGGGAAGTAGATGTAGGAGGAGATGAGAAGCGGGTTTCTGCCCCCCTTCATTTC
Organism: Myocastor coypus; assembly: GCA_004027025.1. Classification (NCBI taxonomy): domain Eukaryota; kingdom Metazoa; phylum Chordata; class Mammalia; order Rodentia; family Myocastoridae; genus Myocastor; species Myocastor coypus. Next base: position 52,773 of record PVJA010010940.1, read on the forward strand.
CGTCCTTCCTTTTTATCCAAAAGGAAGAAAGAAGAGGGAAAGAAAGGAAGATGTAACTCTGCTGAGTCTTGAGCAGTGTACAGAGTACACTGAGCTCTGTCCGTCTATACCTGATTTACTAGAGGGCAGACTTTGTGCAGCTCTCATTGTCCACTCGGGAAGGTGGAGACCTAAGACCTATGCCCCTTGGTTAGGATCACAAGCCAGGAGGTAATGGGGCCTGGAGTCAGAGCCCGGTCTCTGGGAAAAGTGTGGACTGCAAAGATGGAGCTGGGAATCTCCATTGCTGGGAAGGAACCAGACACTTGAAAAGATGGCCTTCGGACATCACAGGAGGTGGCAGTTCTCCACCCTTTGCAGCCCCAGAATTGCAAAGGAGAGAGGCTTTGCCTTGAGAAGAAAGCTACAGATCCCCAAGTTCCAGACTGGCAGTGGCAGCAGCCAAACCAAGTTCCAAAATGGCACCGGCACAGAGAATTTGTTCCTTGGAATCAAGGTAAGAGTGTTTATCAGTCCCGGCACTCAACCCCCACACCCAAGAGAGAAGAAAGCTCAGCTACTACTCCAGCTGGCAGCAGACCTTAACATCATCCACGTGGTGTTGGTTTTAGGTGCATTCAGAATGCAAGAGCTGTGAGGTTAAGAAGGCTTCCACCTTGATTTCAGAAGAAGGTCTTGGAGGCCAGCCAGGATGCTCCTGAGAGGACAGTGTGTGAGGTTGTGAGTGAGAAGCTAATTCAGTGGAAACCCCAGAAATTTGGAAATATCAGAAATGTGGATCATCTAAGGGAAACTGCAAAGAGGGAACAAAGCCAGCCTAAAAGAGAAGCCATGAAAGGTACAACCAGAAACACTAAGGGGTGGTGCCATGTAAGGCCCTTGGAGCTCACAACTCAGCACAGACTGCTTTGGATGTTGCAGTTGGAATTATGGGATTTAATGTTTGCCCTGCTGGATTTTGGACTAGTGTTGGTACCAGTGTTTTGTGTTCCCCTGTCATTTACAACTTTTGGAAAGGTAATGTTGATCTTGTGTCTTTAAATGTTGGATGTGTTTAACTTTTCTTTTGTACAGGAGCTCACAGTGAAGAGTTTGGCTTGGATCTTGGAGGAGACTTGGGACTTAGACTTTTCAGCAGTGCTAAATCTGTTGGGACTTTGGCAACTCTTCGAGATGCACTAAAATGTCTTTTGCATGAAGTGATGTGCATGAAACTTTGGGGGGGGGGTTCAAGGGCAGAATGTTGTAGTTTATGTCTAGTTGTCCCCCCAACCCTCATGCAGTCATGGGGTGGGGACTTCTAGAGTTTGAGACTAACTCATGATCCACTGGGATTATGTGTTTTAGTACTGCTTGGATTATAGATCTTGGTACTGTTGGGATTATGTGTGTGGCCTGAGGTAGCTAGCCTGAGGCAAGCTGAATGCATTATAACAGAGACAGGGAAACAGATTCTTGGTTGCTTTCTGTGTTGCTCTCTGTTGCCCTGGTTGGTCAGATGCCTCTGTTGTGATTGTTGTTGTTCTGACGCCATGAACTGGATGCTCTCTGCCCTGTTCCACTCAGTCTTGGGCCAGCTGAAAATATGGACTGAAACCTCCAGTAACTGTGAGCTAAATAAACCTTTCTTTCTTTCATTTTGGGTGTTGGGTGTTTGTTTCAGCAATGAGAAAAGAGTAACTAAGGTAGCTTCTGTAAAGTAGTAGTTGATTCTTCGACTGGGCAGGAAAGATGCAAGGTAAGCTTGGAGCATCTTGTAGTACCATAAATGAAGAAAGACCAGAACCAAAAAGCTCATAAAGCCACATGGATGGGGATATGATGAAGAGGTATAGGAGGTAGTTGACAATTTGAACAACAAAACAAAGAAGTAGTGTAATATATCTGCAAGTATGTAACAGTACTATTCTGGTACAGAATTCTAAATAATTGATGCAACTTCTCTGCCATCAAGGAGCTCCAGCAGAAATCCCTACTCCAGTGTAAGCTATTTATACTGAATTCCTTCCAAATGCATGGCAGAAAAGTGGAGAAAGGGCAAAAGCCTAGTGGATAGACCCAAGATGTCACCTGCCAGATGACCAGGGTCAACACCTGAAAGTCACCTTGATAGCTCCTGCCCTTCGTGTGATGTGATGGAACAGCACTTCACCTCTGTGTTCTTCCCCTCAAAACTGTAAACAGAGTCTCACCATGAGAAGGAGACAGACCCTAACTGGGTGAGAGCTCACAGAACAAAGTCTTGACTGGTCCTCCCCAAGACTGCCAAGGCTGTCATACACAGGGAAGCCTGAGAACCTGCCAGAGCCAGGAGGTGAAGCCTGAAACAGCCAGGAAACTAAAACAGGTGCAGTGTCCTAGCTGGGACCCTAGGTCAGAAAATGGCCCTTAGGGAAAGCTAAGGGAGTAAACTGTGAGCTTCAGTAAATGTAATGTGTCAACTTTATTCCATTCCTCTGACAAACAAACATGTCACAGGAAAATAGGGCGAGAATAACAGGAGAAACTGGGTGTGGGCATGGGGGGCTGCGTACTTTCTGTGCAGTTGCTCTGTCCATTTCATTAGAAACGGAACAGATAGTACGCAGTCCTCCACAAACGCTGGAGGAGCTGTGTGCGTGTGTGGCGGGGAAGGAATGTTTCTCCACTGTTGGTGGGAGCGTAGACTGGTACAGCCTCTATGGAAATCAGTGTAGAGACTCCTCAGAAAGCTAGGATTAGAGGTCCCATTTGACCCAGCTATTCTGCTTCTGGGTAATTTTTCAGAAGAACTGAAAACATCATACCACCATGATATAGGTACACTCATGTTTACAGCAGCACAATCTGTCATAGCTAAATCTTGGAAACAACCCACAAGTCCATCAACTAAGGAGTGGATAAAGAAGATGCAGCACTTCCATAAAGTGGAGTATTATTCAGCTATAAAGAAAGATAAACCCAAGGCTTTTATAGGTAAATGGGTGCAACTAGAAATCATATTCCTTTTTTTTTTTTTTGAATAAAAAAGCCAAATGAGCATTTTATTTGAATACATCATTTTTCCATTGATAATGGATTATATAGAATAACAATATTTCTTTTTTTAATTTAATATTTTTATTGTTTAAATTTAACAATGGTTATATTACATATTTTCATCATCAGATCAGTTTAGATTAATACATATAGGTATATAAGATTGATCAAACAGTTAAACATTAACACTTTTAAATCAACATTACTTTTTTTTTTTCTTTTCCCCTTTCTTTTTTTT
>PVJA010010941.1:0-55993 GCA_004027025.1 Myocastor coypus
ATTGGATTTCTCCCTAGAACGGGATCAAGGGCCCGTCCTGGGGTATGATTGGTTCCACCCTAGGGCGCAATGAGTCCACGTCAGAATGACTGAGCACAAAAAGACTTTTTAAAGGGCTGAAGGAGGAGTCAACACTTCACTTCGTTGGAGAAGCTTCGGTCTTCGCATTCAGACTGGACTTCATCGTCTGGCTTGCAGCACAGACTCTTCGGCCTCCAGCTTAGACCTCTCGCCTTCTGCCGCAGACTCTTCAGCCTCCAACTACAGAAACTTCAGTCCTCCATTACGGACCCGTCAGCCGACAGAGACTTACACGGAGTGCTGCAGTGAAGTCCAAGCCTCGGGATTGAATCCTTCAGTCCGGAGTGTGCAGATGCCCTGTGCGCGCTTCCTCGTCTGACTCTGTGGCTTTACTTGTAAGCCAATCTTACAATTTCTTATAGATTGTATATTTGGTGTTAATATCCATTCCTTATATTATATGTATTCTGTTCCTCTAGTAAAACCCTGACCGATACAGTGTGGTACCAGGGATTGAACTCAGGACCCTGCGCTTTCCAGGCAAGCACTTATTCCACTGAGCTATGTCCCCAGCCCTGAGAAGTTATTTCTGATCTGATTGCTTTCTAGAGCCTCCTTCATCTGCTTTGTTGCTTCCACGTTCATTCCCCTCAGAGACTCTAGATGGGCGGCTTCTGAACTCTTCCATGTCATTTCCCTCTGAGTTTGCTTTGGAGAGCTGGAAGTCTGGGACTGCATCTTGCTCAAGTAACTTTTCAGTTTCTATTTTTTAGTTTAATTCCTGGGTTGATGCTTATAATATGCTTATGTCAAGTAGTTTTATTGGTAGTTTGTAGAACACTTAAGAAAATAGCTTTGTCTCAGGTATGTATTCCAAGTGTAGCTGGCTTTTGGGTTCTGGGTCTATTGCAGGATCCTGCCTTTTCAGCTTATTAGGGATGAGAAGTTGCTGCCTATCTGCTGCCACTCCTGGTTCCTTGGCACTGGCCTATGGCATTTTTATGACAGATAGGCAAGCTCAGTGCTGTTATACCAGGAAGAGCAATTAATTAGGATGGTTATGTCACCTTGGGTAAAGCAGTATAGTCAGCAATAACAAACACATCCTAGAAAGTGGCAAACAGAGGTAACTGTTATTTTGCCACATTTAACTATATCAACTAGAGTCATGGTGATATGACAAAATCTAAAACAAAACAGGAGCCGGGCGTGGTGGCTCACGCCTGTAATCCCAGCACTCGGGAGGCTGAGGCAGGAGGATCGGGGCGAGTTCGAGACCAGCCTGGGCTACAAAAGTGAGCTCAAGGCCAGCCTGAACTTCATAATGAGACTCTGTCTCAAAAAAGACAAAAAACAAAACAAAACAAAACAGGAAGTTGTACACATTATTCCCTCAGGATGGCAATTTTACCCTCAGGGGAGAAAAGTTAAAAGGGACTAGGGAGAAAAACAGAAAGATAGAGAGAAATAGAAGAGGAAAAGATTGAGCACAAGGCTGGAGAACAAAGGGCAAGCACAGCCTTAGGGAAACTGGTGAAGAAGACCAAAGAGATAAAGAGAGGAAAAAATAAAAAGAAGAACAATGTAGAACAATGGCGACAAAACTAAAAGCCATCAATCAAGAAAAACAGGAAACAAAATTAAAGCAATAAAAAAGAAAAACAGGAAATAAGAAAAAAAAAACAGTCCACTCCAAGACATGTCTCCTGTCTGTCACGGGTAGATAAATTGGGCAGTCTAGAAAGCCAGCTATAGATTTGTGGTAGGGCAGTGGATAACCCCAGTAAACTGCACCTTCAGTTTCACTGACATTTAAGCTACTCCTGGACATGATACCAGAACCAGATTTGTTTGGCCTGTGACACTCTGTGTATCTCCTGCTGCCTTGAACGCAGCCACAGCCAGCTTGAATGTGGTTCCTTGCCCTTTTGCTGGTTTGGACTCACTCCGCTCACCGTGACGCTGAGAGCCTCCAGACGGAGCCAGCCCGCCACCGCCATTCTGAGTTCAGAGCACGGTGGTCTCCCCAGGAAGGCGGCTGCCCAACTGCTGACGCTGGGGGGATTCGTGAGCCCGAATTATGAACCACAGTCCTGCTAACAGCCCTCTCTCAGGTCATCAAACACCTAATTGCCTTTTTGCATTGGATCAACTAGTGGTCGGTTTATAACAGCCAGTTGAACTGAATCAGCATGGTTCTGGTGTGGCAAGCCCACCAGAGGACTGTGGCCAACGGCATAAAAGGAGACCTGGAAGGGGAAATGGCGTCTGTTGGTCTCCTGGAGAAGCTTGTCACACTGGTTTTCCTGATATGAACTGAGCTGTTACTGAGGATGGTGACAGTTCTCTCTAGGGAAAGATAGGTCCTTTCTTGAGCATTGCTTCCTGGCTTCAGTGTAGAGCTTTTAACTTGGTGGCACAGATCATTCACCCAACTGTCACAGGCTTTCTAGATTTTACTATTGACCTTTGGGTCTTCCCAGAGCAGATTCTTGATACAGACTTGCATCAGACATTCTCATAAGCTCTTGGCCTCCACCTGGGATCGTGGAGGGTGTCACCATGGATCCAGGCCCTCAGCTGCATTCACTGGGTCTCCAGTGCATGGACAGATTGCTTGCACTCCTTTGCATTTGGTTTTTTTGGGTGAATACTATAAAGTAATACCATAAATTGTGTGTCCTGTATTGAATCTATTCCCTCACAAACCCTGACTACATCTGTCTAGTAATTGTAATTTTTATTTTCATTTAATATTTTTTTCTTTTGTCTTTTTGAGACAGGGTCTCACTATGCAGTTCAGGCTGACCTCAAGCTCACTTTTGTAGCCTACGCTGGTCCCAAACTCACATGGATCCTCCTGTATCAGCCTCCCATGCTGAGATTACAGGCATGTGCTACCATGCCTGGCTTCTTTACCCTCATCTGAGTTTTCTCATCCACAGAATTTTCAGTTTTTTTCCCCACTCTTCACAGAGAAACTTTTCTTGGATTCCAGAGCTCTTTTTCCTAATTCTTGTCTGCTTGCGCAAATCAACCTTGGCACCATTTCTCAAGCACTGGGAGGACTGTGCTGAAACAGATTTTTAAAACCACGGTCAAGCTTGACAGGATAATATGCAACAATTAGCAATATTTCCTGCTGCATTCAGGGCTTAGAAGGGAAAGGATTTAATACAGGATAAATAATTTATGGGATTATTTTATAGTAGTCACTCAAGGACTCAAATGCAAGAGTACGGGAGATCTGTCCACACGCTAGAGACCCAAAGAACCCAGCTGAGGGCCTGGAGCCCATGACAGTGTCTCATACAAGTCAGTATCAGGGAAGCCCCAAAGGTCAGTGGTGGCAGCCAGACAATCTCTGCCAGCAGGCTGAGGGACCTGCACCGAGCCAAAATGTGCCACTAAAGTAAGGACCAGAGCTCCCCTGAAGATAACCACAGCCATCCTCAGCAACAGCAAGGTCCTGAGCTCTGGAGTGACAAGAACAGCTCAGCTCCGATCAGGAAACCCAGTGTCACAAGCTTCTCCAGGAAAACCAACAGCACACCATCGGTCCCTCCAGGATTCCTTCTGTGCTGTTGGCAACAATTCCCGGGTGGGCCTTCCACGCCCAGCACCACACTGATTCCATTCAGCTGGGTGATACAACTTGCCCACTAGTTAATCTGCTCTATTTCCCAATGCAGTGGCACACTAGGACACATGGGGTGGGGCATGGTAATGAATTCAGCAAGGGAGAAAAGTATTTGCCATTGCTGAATCCAGTTTCTTTACCTGGAGGATATAAATTGATTCCCTGTGGTTTCCAAAGTGACTCAAGGGCTTTAAGCGTGTAATAGAGTTGTATGTAGCCACTATAAATTTGCAGGGGAAAATCATAGTGTTTATCAAAATTCTAAAGAGACTTTAGACCTTGAAAAGGCTAGCAGTCACTCCTAGAGGCAGGCTTTGTATTTCTTAAGTGACTTTATAAAGGTAGAGCTCGTGATTTGGAAGAGAAAGTCAGGTAATCCAGTAGTTACCAACATGCCCAACAGCAGCAACGGTGTCATGAAGAAACAGGAGGTCCCTGAGAGAAGGGAGAAACATGGTGCACTTATATCACCTATCAGGTGGGCCAAGCATAAGTCAGCTGAGTGAGGTAGGAGACCTGGCAAACTTTAAGGAATTATAGCTGCTGTCTTTGGAATGCATTTCATTCTGCTGTCTTATTCTCCAACACCCCCCCCCCACCTTTTGTATTTAGTACATGGACTATGGGGTCTCACTACACAGATCAGACTCCTAATGATCCTCCTGTTTTCAGCCTCTAAGCACTGGGATTACAGGTGCACACCACCATGTCCAGTTTCAGTTGCCCTCTCAGTGCACCCAAATGCAGGGCTAGCACTTTAATCTGCTGAGCTATCTGGCCTGTCTTCCCAAAACCTTTCTTGAAGAGCCTCTCTTCAGCTTCTCTCAGAACCACTCCTTGCTGTCTGGTACCCAGAAAGTCCCTGAAAGGCACAATTAGGGTTTGAGCTCAGTATTTCTGACTGCAAAAACACTGAAGTATTCTGGCTACCGTACCACTGCTAGCTCCAGTTGATGTTGGTAGATTCGATCCTATGTGGCTTTGATTTGTGTGTACTCTTTCTCTTTTGTAAAATTACTACAAAGTAATACTCCTGCCATCTTCAAGGCAGACTTGAGTTATTTCTCTGTCTTGGTTACACATAGCTCACCGTTCAGGGCTGGGTGAACTGTAAATTACATTTGTGTCACAATGATCTCTTCAAATTCCCCACCCAGAGAGAGAAGGAAGTGGGTTCTGACACCAGCCCCTCCAAAAATTAAGCCAGCTCAAATCCCTCTGTTTAGGATGACTTGATCATTTTTAACACATATGACATATTAATAATTGTAGTAAAATATGCACAACATAAAGTTTATCATTTTCAGGCATATAGATCCATGATATTAGACCCATTTACATTGCTGTGTAGTCATCACCACTAGGCATTCGCAGAGCATTTCCAGCTTCCCTAGTGGGAAACTCCACAACCATAATAACTCTCCACTTCCTCTCCTCCCAGCCTGGCAACCATCACCCTAATTTCTGTCTGTATGAATTTAAACATTCTAGATGCCTTATATGAGCAGAAATGTATACTATTTGTCCAATGGTGACTGACTGACTCCACTTGGCTCTACATCTTTCAGGTTCATCCATGCTGCAGCCCTGGTCGAAATTTCATTGCTTTCAAGTGCTGGCTGAAAAGCCTTACGTATGTATACACCACATTTTGCTTACTCATTCATCTGTCCATGGCACTTGGGTGTTTTCACCTTTTGGTGTTAGGATACTACTGCTGTCAAAGGTGGTGTACAGATATCTTACTGAGTCATTGTCTGCAGTTCCTTTGGACAGAAGTAGACTTGACAAACCACACGGCAGTTCTATGTGTAATTTTTAAAAGAACTGCCATACTAGTTTCCATTGCAGCTGCATTTTATTTTGCATTGCCACCAGCAATGGGCAAGAGTTCTAATTTCTCCATTTCCTCACCAACTTGTGCTTTTTTAACATATTATTTTTTCCAGCAGTAGCCATTGCCTTGTAAATCTCATGGTGGCTTTAGTTTCCATCTTTAATGATCAGCAATGTGTCCTGTCTCTTTAGAAAAAGAAAACATGAGTAATGATGTTGTCCTTTGCTTATTTAGGAATCTCATCTTTTCATGAAAATTGCTTAGATTTCGCATATGTTTGAGAAAACCCTTCACTGCATTCTATCTATTTTTCCTTGTAGTCATCAGGGTCATTTGTTCACTTTCAGTCATTTCATTAATTTTATTGCCAAATGAGCCAGGATGAACATTGCTCCTTAAACATACATCAGTTTCCTAGTTCTGTCCTCCAAGACTGTCTTTCTTTTCTTTACAGAAGTTAATGCATATGCCCACTTCTACTCCCCTTGAGAGCAAACAACTAGTTCTGTTGAATCCTCAAAGTTCTTGTTTACTAAGTGAATCTAACCCTCTTTCTGTCAAAACTTATGACAGTGTGTTTATTACATCTAATTGTACACACTGTTGGGCTTAGTGTTCCTTATGACAGAGGCAAATAATAATCAGCCCCGTGCCATTTTGTGTTTTTAAAATTATTATTTCTTTGTTTATAAAGAAAGTAAAAGAAAAACAATAAAATTGATACAGAATTTCAAAGCAAGATAATAGGAAATTAACAATGGTAATACTGCATCTTGTCATCTTCAAAGAAGTTGCTCGGGTTTCAAGATAGAGGCATGTAAAACTGAGCAAACCGTGTAAGCACTAAATGTTCCTTTTAATAAACTAATAGAAATTAGTAATACAATTATCTTAGCTACCTTGTATAGTTTTTATTTTATTTTTTCCATCTTTCTTCTGTTTTCCTCTCATCTGGAAAAAATAAGGCTAATAGATATAACTAGAAATCATACTCATAAGTGAAATAAACCAGACCTGCATGTGTAAACATCATATTCTCTCCCTAGTATAAAAAACAAAAAGTAAACAAATTACCATTTCTTCATCTGTGGAGTTTGATTTCTTGAAGCATGTTTCTATTATGTAATTACATACAACAAACTTTCCCTCAGAGTCCTTAACCTGTGGAACCCCTCGCCTTCTGGTCCCCACTGGCCTATCCCAGGGCACCTCTACTTATGTTCTCACATATTTCTCTTTTTCATAAAGACACAGCATTGCATTTTCATACTAGTTTCCTGATTTTATTACTGAAAACTTTGCAGAGGCTATGCTGCACGTAGCCTCAACAGACTGAGCACTGACTGATGAGCCAGTGTGGTGGATTATATCACTTATTAAATAGATCCATAAATATATACTAGATACCTAAAAACAACAATGACAACAGCTTCTAGGTTCACTCTGCGTCAGGCATTGTTCTACGTACTTGACCTTAATTTATTCATCACAATAAATTTGAGTAATTTGTTTTTATTTTATATACAAAGATACAGAGGTATAGAACTGCAAGTATATTGTCCAAAGACTCATAGGTAGTAAGGGCCACAGCAGCAGTTTTCACTCAGGCGTACTGGATGTGTTGTGCTTTGTGCTGCTTTGTGAGACATAGAAGAGAATTGTATGGTAACATGTGTACATATATATGCACTAGGAATGTCATGAATCTTCAAATAAGTTCTCAGGAATAAATTAGATAACATATCAACTTTTTTTTTTTTTATAAAGCACGTATTAGGGCCAGCCAGGCAGCTCAGTGGACTGAAGTTCCTGCTTAGGCTGGCACAGTGACTGAGGTTTGGTCCCTGGCATGCAGTGCTGGCCCTGTCCCTGGGGCACGCTGACAATGCAAGTGAGACTGGGCATGGTTGCGTGCGCCTGCAATCCCAGGCCTTGGGAGGCGGGCATGGTTGCGTGCGCCTGCAATCCCAGGCCTTGGGAGGCTGAAAACAGGAGGACCACCACAAACCTGACCTGTGTAGCGAGACCCTATAGACCCTATGCTAAATACATTTTAAAAAATCGACAAGCATTTGTTAAGCATTAACCCTGTAGCTCCATTATGCTAGACACCAGGGAGAAGACAATTAGAAACCTGTACTGACTTGTGAGTAAATCTCATCCTAGCTCAGGAAACCCAGGATATAGATATTGTATGGCTAATAGCCACATAATCAACATTTGAGGAAGAATTATATACGACTGTTTCTCTATGATACCTGAAATTACAAAATGGGAAAATAATTTTAGGCTTCATTTTGTTAAAATAGTGCAATGGACTTACATGGGCAAATTAAAGAGGATGAAAAGGAAGTCTTGATGCTGATTTCATTCAGTTAATCTTTAAAAATTTATTGATCATCCGCTGTGCATTAGGCACTGCTTTTAGCACTGAATGCTGAAGGACTGAAACACCATGGAAGGCACTGTTGAGAGCAATCATGCGTTTGCTTTCTCTTGAAGAACCTTAAATCCTAGGAGAATCTGCTTTCAGCTGGCAGAGAAACACGGAAATTGGGATGCTGGTCGCTGTATCTAATGATTCCAGAGTTGCTCAGACAAGGATACGTGGCTGCTATGGAGGGGCACAGGGAAGTGTCGCTGAGTCCTCTCAGGCCTCGCAGAAGGGCCAGGCCGGGGCTCCTGCTCGCCACCATCTTGTCTGTGCCTTAGGATGGAGCGTCAGCTTGGTTGCCCCTGAGCCTCACCCCGAGGACCGCCGGGGCACACTTCCATGTGCGTTCAGCCAGGTCCCCGAGGCCCGGCCATGGGAGAGCTGTCTGCTTCCCCACCCCTTCCTCTCCGGCTCTGTCCCCCTGCTCTGTTTTCTGGTGTCACTGGTGGTTGCTCGGTTCTTCTTGTCCCAAGCGAGAATTGATTCAGACAATCACAGATGGTATCAAAGTCTTATTGGGGAAAAGCAAAGAAGCAGGCCCTGCAGAGTGAGACTGAGAGAAGTAAAAATAGGAGCGGAAGTCCACCCTACGACATGAGAGAGGGCCGTCCGTGTCTGAGAGAGCCCAAAGACAAAAATTCAGTGTGAACCGTGAGTTTGGGTCATCTGCTCCTCAGGCTGATCAGGTCTAGGCCGCCTTGGCGAAAGCCTGCCAAGTTATCGTGGGAAGTCCAGGCGCAGGGCTTGGGAAACTGCTCCATGTGTGTCCCCAGTCACGCCTACTACCCCAGTCAGCTTTGCCACACGTTGATCTCCTGTCTCCCTGGCTGTCAAGAGCTAAGTATCTTTATTCTGCCGTGAAGTTCCTTCCTTGGAGCTCGCCTACCATGGACTGACTGCCTTTGAAAAAGTGAGCCCCGCGCAACCACGCCTCCGTGACGTCATCCACGGTGGGCACTTGTCCCAGGGACAGGAAAGCCAGCACACAACCGCATCCCTCATACCTTTATTTTATCTTACTTTTTAATGAGAATAAAAAAAAAATAGTGATAAAAAATAGGAACAACACAGAATTTCATTAAACAAAAGGATGGTAATTCAACAATGGTTGTTATATTGCTATTGTTCTCTTCAAATTAGTTGTTCAGATTAACAGATATAACCATACAAAATTGGTCAAAAATTAAAAAGAAGCAAAAAAAATTTAAGCATTAACTGTGCCTTTCAATAGACCAATAGAAGTCAACAGTACAATTATCCAAAATATTATGTCTTTCTTTCCTTCTTTTTTATTTTCTTCTTTCTTTCTTTCTTTCTTTCTTCTTTCTCTTTCTCTTTCTCTCTCACCCTTTCTTTCCTTCTTTCTTTCTTCCTTCCTTCCTCCCTCAATTTTTTATACCTTCCCAAACCCTTTCTTTTTTTAATTTTAGTATAGGCTCTACAGGGTCTCACTACATAGATTGGACCTGTAGGGATCCACCTATGTTCACCTTCCCAAGAGCTGAGATTACAGCTGCACGCTACCACGCTCAGTCTCAATAGCTATCTCAGCACACCCCAGGCCAGCACAGCATGGCGGGGACTGAACCCTGGCTGCTGCTGCACCTGCCTAAGCAGGCCAAACCCTCTCTTCAGTCCTTTTCTAGACCTAGTCCTTTTCTAAAACTGGTTCTGTGATCAATAGAAATCCTTGACATCTGCAGTACTGTCCACTCCTGTCCCCCTGGGCATGGTGGAAGCTGGTTTTCTGCCGAGGCCACTACTTTTCCCGTAACCTCTCAGGGTGTGCTCTCTTTCATACCAAGTATGTCTACTTGGGGCAAGGGGTAAGGTATATTTTTTTTCTTGTTTCAGAACTTTTGTTTGTTTGTTTACTTGTTTTTATGGCCAGCTCAGCCTACCCTGAGGGCAGGGCTGGCGCAGCATGTGGTGCTGGGGATCGAACCATGGTCCCTGCAGCCGCCTGCATGCGCTTTAGAACACTGAGCCATCCTGCCGGGCCCAAGGTATATTTTTAATATTCATCTTGTTTTCACCATTTGTCCCCATCCTTAATTAAAATAAAATTGCCGCCATCATATTACACAAATGCTTTGTAATCACCAAATAACAGTCCTTGCACCAGCACCGTAGGAGTCTACAGAGTCGGGATCAAAACCCAGTTGACCTTTTTTTCCAAGCACAAAGGACAAAAACATCAACCTGTCTCCTTTGGAAAAACTGCCCACTGGGATCTGTGCACAGGCTCAGCAAAGTTAGCAGCAGGAATAGAACAAGCAGAATGTGGTTGGTGCTTTGGCCTTCAAAGGATGTTAGAAAAGCAAGCCGTAAGTGAGATTGCTAACGAATGAGCCTGTCCTGTGTGCTGTGGATGACCGCAGTGGGAGAGGGCAGCCTGGACTGCAGCATACCCACTGGTGAGCACACACACTAGTAGCTCTTAGATCCCTAGGCAGCCTCCACTTTGATCTCTTTGCCATGACAAGACCACGATTAGGCTGTGTCCTAATCACTGTGGTCATCTTTTAAGGCCTTCCTCTTATTGTCTTCAGGAAACAGAGGTTCAGAAGTTATTCACTCAGAGTTACATGGCTGGTATGAACTGTATTAATCTGTTGCAGTGGCCATAGCAAAATCCCACAGACTGGGTGGGGTAAATAATAGGAACTCACTTTCTCACAATTCTGGAGGCCAAAAGTCCAAGTTGGAGGTCCTCGCAAATCCTGCTCCTGTTGAGGGCCCTCCGCTGGGTTTCCAAGTTGCCTGCTTCCTCCCCATATCTTTCATGTGGCCTTTCCTGGGGCCTGCAAGCCAGAGAAGGGGGAAAGGGAGAGAAAGAGAGAAGAGAGAGGTGGAGAGACGGAGTCTCTTCTGGCAGCACGAGTCCTATCAGGGGAGGCCGCCCCTTACCTTGCTTAGCCTCTTGACCCTCTTAGAGGCGCTGTTGCCAAATGTAGCACTGGGGGTTAGGGTATCAGCATGAGTGGTCGGAGACAGGGATGCAAATGCTCAGTCCGTGGGATCAGTACAGCCAAGATTCAGACTCACGCTTGTCCCTCTCCAAAGCTTGTATTCATAATCATTAATTCATGCTGTCCTGGTGCCTCTGGTCCCTAGCTTGGGCCTGAACCTCTAACCGGATTTCCTACACTGCCAGGGCATTGCTTGGTTGCTTCTCTCAAGGCCCCCATCCCCATGGGAGTGCAGAGCTCAGGGAGCCAAGCCTGGCCTCACCTTCTGCTCCCTTTGTAGTCTGGAGGCAATAGCATAGCACTCTGGGAATTCTTCAGGTCTCCGTCATCAGAGAAATCTGCAGTGACAGGAGATACTTCTGGGAACTTCTTTCAAGTGGTGAGGAGAGAAGAAAACAGTACTGGGGCAGCCTCCCCCAGTACCCTGGTGCAAATATACTTCTGATTCCAGCATCCTGTCGTCATGAGTATTTCCCTGAATAACATGAGCAGCTGTGTGGATCAGGGTGGGAGCTGCCATAGTGCCAGAGCAGTGATACAGCCTGCCTGCGGGAAAGGCCCTGCCACACTGTGACCGGTCTTTTCCCTCTCTTCCTCCTGTTTAGTCATGGTGGTTTTGTTCAGTTTGAATGAAATCTTTTGTTTGTTTGTTTTGATGTTTGCTCATTTGCCCTATGTACAGGCTGGGAGGAGCTGCCCTGAGGAGGCCATTCCGGCATCCACCCCTCTCCCACTGGGATGGGTGTTGCTCTGCCTGGAACATCTTAGAAATGCAATTTATCTGCCAGGAATCAAAGGACATCTGCAGGTAGTTTAGATGGCGATGATGCTGGTGACAGCTAAGCACAGCCTTGTGTGCTGCAGGGATACCGATTGATGCCCCTTCCCTCTGAAGTAACTGGAAGTCGAAGGACGTGACCAGCAAGGTCTGTGCCGTGGTACACTCAGCCCTCCACAGCTGCATGTTCCACGCCCTTGAATTCAGCCAGTCGTGGAGGGGAGAGCTTAAAGACAATAGCTGCATCTGCACTGAATAGGAAATAGACTTTTGCCTTATCATTATTCTCTTTAAAATGAGGTACAACAACTATTTACTGAGCATTTATATAAATGACCTGGAGACAGATAAAACTTGATGCAGGGATGTGCATAAGCTGTAGGCAAACACAGGGCTATTTTACATAAGCGACATGAACACCTGCTGGATTTGGTATCCCTTGGGTCCTGGATCTAATCCTCCATAGGCGCTGAGGAGTGCTATAGGCTTTCCACGGCTAGTGAGCATCTAGCTAGGGTGGGAGTAGGAAAGGGCTTTGGTTCTAAAGTCCATGCTCTGAGCCATAACAACACAAGTCTCTTCTCACACCTCTGGCTTCCCCAGCCTATTCTATGGTCTCAAGCGCTAAAATATTGAGCCATGCTAGAGTTCAGGAAAAAGAAAGGCAGTGTTGTCTGGGCGGGGCAGGGGTGTGCGGAGTCAGGGAACAGCGCTCTGGGCGCAGAGGCAAAAGCCAGAATCTGTGCTATCTGCAGTCTCTAGCCTAAGAGGGCGCGGGTTGGTCCTTCTCCCAGGGCTTCAAGATCGCGCCAAGCTAACAGTTCTGTATTGTTCAAGGATCTCCTCCAGCGGGCACTGAGTTCCTCCAGGACAAAGCTGGTGGCCAGGTCAGTGCAGTGGTCCTCATTAGACTAGGGCCAGACACAAGAACAGGGCCCTCAGCCATGAGCGCAACTGCTATGATCTGGGTTGTAAAATAATGACCTTAGGGCCCGGCGGGATGGCTCAGTGGTTTAAAGCGCCTGCTTGGGAAAGCTTGGGCAGCTTCAGGGACCGCGGTTCGATCCCCGGCACCACATGCTGCGCCAGCCCTGCCCTTGGGGCGGGCTGAGCCAGCCATAAGAATGAGTGAATAAACAAATAAAGGTTCTGAAACAAGAAAATAAAGAAATTAAAAAATAATAATAATAATGACCTTAGAGAGCAAGTCATTTTGCATCATCTTTTTGGATGGTTTTAATTTTTAAAATCTTTTGCATGTTTCCCCTTGCCATGAAGAGCCTACAACTGGAGTTGACAAGCCAGGTACGTGACATGTACTGTGCAGCCAGGTACCTTGGAAAGCTGAGGCAGGAGTGTTGCTTCAGCATGAGAAGTCACCCAGAACAGCCTAGGCAACATAGAGAAACTTCATCCTAAGAAGAAGGAGAAAGAAAGAAGAAGAAAAAAGAAAGAAAGAAGAGGAAGAGAAGGAGAAGAAAAATGAGATTAAAAACTAAAATCACAGGCCAGGGAGATAGCTCTGTGGCCCAAGTGCCTGCCTGGCATGTGCAAGGTCATGAGTTCAAACCCCAGTCCTACAAAAAAGAAAAACTAAAATTACTTCAAGGAGTGTTGTAAAAAAAAAAAAAGTATTTTCTCAGACTTTAAACATTGAGATCTTGGATCCATTGTTTCATGTAGTTTTTAGAAAAAATTTACTGAAATATAATTCACACTCAGAGAAGTACTTACACTGTAATCAAATCTTCACAAATGCAATCTCTATGAAGTGAACACACCTATGTATCCAGCACCTAGAGCAAGAAACATTTAGAACATTTGGGAGCGTTTGAAACCAATAATCCAGTAGTTATCACCCAAGTGCCCTGAACACTGAGCTCTATTGCAGTGAAAGTGTAAATGTGGGGACTGAAGGCATGTAGGTCACCAGGACCCGAGGACAGTGGGGTGTGTTGGTTTTGGGGTTGAAAGCAGAGAAAGCCAGTGGGCTACAAACTGGCCGCGGGGGTTCATGGGAGTCCGATTTCATGAACGCTTCAAGGGGCCCAGCTGAGAAAACCCCACAGACCTCCAGCTCAGAGGGGCGAGCCAACAGCACGCATGCTGTCTGTTCTTCTGTGAAGACAAAAGATGGTCATGGTTGAGTTGCTCTTTCTAAGATAGTGGCTCAGAATTCAGGTTTAATTGTAGTGTTGGCACTTTGCACTAAATAAGTGGGCTTGGGGTGCAATTTGGGCCCTCATCTCTGACAGCTTCGCCCTCCCTGGCCAGGCCTGTTGGGTACTCAACCTCTAAAACAACAAATTTTTGGCATAATGACCAAGAAACCCATAGCCTGCTTCAGGGTTCCATGTGGACCCCCATGTCAAAGCCTTCAGAAGCGATCTCCTTGCCGTCGCCCTGCCCCTCTCCTTTCCCCTGTCCCCCTCCTCTCTCAAACATGCACCCCCAAAACTTCTTTGGAATGTTCCCACTCTTCAATTAAAGTCTTGCACTATGAGTCAGCTTTGATTTTTAAAATACCTCTGGTTTTTCTTCCAAAAAAAATTTTTTTTTTTTTTAATTCTTAATGTTCAGATTTAAGGACAATCCTAAAAATTGCAAAGTGGTCCCATACAAAAAGTGACATGTTGAGTGACCAGAAAAGAAGAGCCTGAGTTATCCTGAATGGCACCAGCAGATTCTCAAAACACTGAAATCAGTCTCAGTGCTTGAAGCCGCCTCTGTCCCATCCCACATGGCTGCCTCAGAACGCCCCAAAGCCAGCCTTTTAGTAGGGCATTTCTATATTTTGGCTTCGAATACCAGAAAGTTTCTTTAGTATTGTCATGTAAAAATACCACAAATCTCCACAGCTCTTAACTTTTTGGAGTGTTATACATTCAACAGACAACTGGAAATTTGTTTACTAGGTTTGGCGCCTGAATTCTTTTTTCTTTCTTTCTTTGCCTGAATTCTTGGCCTTGAATTTTTTTCCCTGTGGGAAAAGGGCTAGTCAAAACATATTTGAAAGGAGTTTCCTAGCCCTTCTAAAGATTGAATATGAATAAGATGAGTAAGCCTTATTACCTCCCAGCTGATTAGTAACCAAGATAACAATTTTCATCCTGTGGTCCTATGAAAACCTCAAGGAGGGCCAGTTCTCAGAAAAGGCAGGCAGACGGAGCTTCTGACTTTGACTAGTCATTCATACAGTCATTCACTCACTCACTGATTCACTTATTCACTCACTCATTCACTCATTCATTCATTCATTCATTCATTCAACAAATTGTTACTGAGTGCGCATGATGTGTCAGGTCACCAAATGCCAGCTCCCTTCCCTGATCTCTCCTTAATTTGGGAGGGGCGCTCTACTGAAAGGTGGAAACACAGACTTAAAAAAATCATTGTCTTTCTCCTTCTTCTGTCCCCAGTCTCCTAAGGAGTCAGTTAGAAATCTATGTCACTGAGGAAAAAGTGATTCCCTCCCAACCTGGCCTTTTACAAGTGTTGTCAATATTTGTGACACTATGGTACTGTGGACCGAGAAGGTTCCCTGGCTTTGCAAATCCAGCTGGCACCCTACTGTAAGTCTGTGGCCTCACAGGAAGAATTTATTACCCACCCTCCTTCCTTTAGTAAGACAAGCAGCTCTGGCTAGACCAGGGCTCCCATCTGTTTGCAGAATCAAAAATCAAGCGTTCTTCCCATTCTTTTCTAATGTGCAAACCTTTGGTCTCATTCCAGATTCTGCGCTGCAGCAGCTTTGTAGCCGCAGGGTGACACTCACTTTGGAGCTGTCACGGAACGGCTCTGCCACACGTCTTCAACTGCACCCACCCCGATGTGGGCCTGCGTAACGGCTTGGGTCACGCTGCATTTGTACCCTCGGCACTTCTCCATTTGGCATTTTCTGCAACATGAAAACAGACCCCAAATTTAAAATTCTCACAATGCATTTTAGCATTTGTCTTTAAAGCAGTTTAGTGTGTGTTTCAGTTACTTTTCTCTCATTGCTGGAACAAAATATCTGGCACTCAAAATTAAGAAATGATTTATTTAGCTCACAGTTTGGGGAAGTTTTAGTCAGTACTTGGCTGGCTGGATGGCACATGGTAGAGGGCAGCAGTTCATGATGGTACAAAACAGCAAAGAACAAAGGGAAGAGCCCAGACAGGAGGACAGGCCAAATAGCTCAGCAGAGTAAAGCACCTCCAAGAAGGTATAGGGGCTGGGGGTTTGATCCCCCAGCCTACTGCCCCTGGAGCACACTGAGACAATTAAGACTGAGTATAGTGGCCTGCACCTGTAATCCCAGCTCTTAAGAGGCTGTAAACACACAATCCCAGCATTGGATCGTGAATTAATCACAACTCTGGAAACCCACCCCAGCGACTGCACGAGACTTTGCGAGGAACAACCAAACCCTAACAGTGTGTGTATCTGGTCTTAAATCAAACCTAGTGTAGGAGAACAGATTACACCATCCAATTGGGGACAAGAGAGCTGCTTACAGAATGGTCAGCCCACTTCCCAGGATGATTCTGTCTGAAGGGAGTGTGCCGGCACACTCTAAAAGGGGTAAACGTCCCTGGGGCACTTAGGCATTTTGTTACCTTAATTTAAATGCACTCTTTAGACATCTGGTGTACTGTGTAACCAAGCACACATCTCCTATTGCTTCTGAGCTGTTGTCCCATTTCCAGGGGAATCCAACATCTGGTTGGCATTCAGTGCCCTGCCCAGATCATGCTGAAGCAAAGCTGCTTCAAGTCCTAGGTGAACAGATCCTCATTTTCTAACTCTCTCAGACAATCCTTATGTATATCCCAGCAACTTTCTAGAAGTTTTGTAGCAGGTGTACCACTCAATTTGAATGTTGCCCTAGAAGCAATCTTGGTTCTTTTTAGTTTGTTAGTTTAGCTGTCTGCCAGGCTCCAAGAAACTCATCTCAGAAAATGATAGTAGCAGGGGGCTTGCCAGGTAGCTCAGTTGATTAAAGCACGTGATTTGGCAAAGTCACTCAGGTGCCAGGAACCACAGTTCAATCCCCTTCTCCACATGGAGCATGAGACCTGCCCTCAAGGCAGCCTGAGCCAAAAAAAAAAAAAAAAAAAAAAAAAAAAAAAAAAAAAAAAAAAAAAAAAAAAAATCTTCTAAAAGAAGGGCTAGAAGGACAGCCAATACTTTGGCCCAAGCCCCTCTAGGTCAGTGAGGACTCAGGACATAAGAGAACCTGTGCTATAACATCGTATAACTCAGTGGTGTCCCAAATTTTCTGTTCAAGGAGATTATGGGGCCACAGAGGAAAGAGATCCATGATGTATAGTGTGCTTAAGGAGAGTCATCTATAGGGAAAACATTCTCTCAGGCTTTCACAAAGAGCACACTGGTCAAGCAATGGCTGTGATTCATCCAGACTGCTGACACTGACAACAGTTCTACAAAACGCTCTACATGGTTTCAGGGTAGATCCTGAGGGGATTTGACTGACACTGGGAAATATAAAAGTTACATTTTTTGTTATATAGGTCTTGCTTTAACTTGGTCTTAACCACCCAACAGAAAAGTTTAACCACAAAGTATAAAAAGCAAAGCCATATTAATATGCTGAGCTATAAAATGCTCAAGCCGACAGTTCCCACCATTGCCAGTTCTGCTGATAACCCACTACTATTATGGGCTATTGGACTATATATACAGCTACTTTCTCTTAGTTCAATGAGAAGAAAGATTTGTACTAGTAGTGTTTAGAAAAGATATCATGTTTGCATCTTGTACTCTGAACAACTACTATGAAGACAGCAATATGCAATATATTAATTATTATAATGTCCTAATAACCTGTTTTGAAAGTGTTATTTTTTTCTCATTAAAATTAATACAATTTAAAAAATAAAAATTAAAAAAAGGAAATGACAGTAGTTGATGAAATGGAATGAGAAGGAGCAGTCTCTGTTCTGAATCAGTCTTCTGGTTCACAGTAACTCCTTAAATGATATCTGATTGGGTCATAGAATAGTGGTTTGTGGTAGCCTATAGTTAGACTCCATTCCTAGGGAAATTATTAAATAATAATGGGAAACAAAAGAGCAGATACAAGCATTAGCCCTTTAGCAACTATCTTCCATGGGCAGAGAGGTTGTTTCAGTAGTATGTGAACAATTCTTTCTGAACAACAGGACTCAAAGTACTGACAAGGAGAAACTTTCTCTTCAGTTGGACTTAATTTTCAGGAAGCATACGCCAGTGGCCTCTGGGACTTTTGTGAAAATAAAAACAGCTCAGAAGAAAAACTAGGGTATAGAAAACCTCAAGTCTAGAGCACATTGTTTGAGCCCTGGGACCTAACAGTTCTGAAGCCAGATCTAAGTTCAGGACTTTCCAATTAAGAGAATGAGCAAATCTGAACTTTAGTTAGGCAAGTTTTCCCCATGCAAAATCCCTGAGTCCCATCCCTCAGGCTGCTTTCTGCTGTCTGATAATTGCCAAGACCCACATCCACCTTGCTACCTTCGTCATAATGCCGTCAACTACCTGGGTTCTCATGAAGTCTGGTTGGCATACGCAAATTCTTAGTTCATCTTTCAGTCTCTTCTTTCCCCTCCCATCTACCTTTCTGAAGCAGCTTTGTTTATTTAAGCGCAGGTACAATAATGAAAGCATGCACTGTGTTAGCCAAAACTTCCACAAAGTTTCCATGGCCTACTGAATAAAGTTCACATTCTTTAGTTGGACTTTCCAGCCCCTCTAAGATACAAGTGGAAAAAAAAATACAGGTAAAGTGCCTACGTTTCCAACTTTTGTTTCTTACGACTTTTCTCATGCAATTTACACTTCTGATTGTGCATTCTGATTTGGTATTAAAGTCTTCAGACCATGTTTGATGTGAATCCCAGCTGAATTTGTTTATCTCATGCGCAACTATTTTAAACCTCCAGGTAAAATATGCTGTGTCCATAGAGTCTTCACTAACTTATAATCATGTCTCTACTTCTAAACCTGTATGCTTTTGTGCCTTCACTCCTAAGGACTTTATCTATCATCTCTTATATTTTAACATTTTATTATAGCTATGTATACACAAGCCCAACTACTTTGCTATCTAGAATTTCTCCTGTGTCAGTGAAGTTTGTTTCAGGCTTATCCTTGTGTATATCTTATTCACATTCCCCACCAAACACTCTATAAATATTCATTGAATTGGTGTAGAAAAAGATTGTTTGGTATATTTTCAGAAACTTATTTTTGATGAATATTAAAAAATAGTGTATAAGTAGTTGTGATAGCTATTCAAGTAAGCACTTATTCCACTGAGCTGACCCCCTGGCGTATTGATAGCTATTGATGGTGTAATCTTGGGCATGAAATGCCCAGCTGATTCATCAGCAGAGCTCCGGGTGTGGCTGAAGGATTTACTGAAGACAGAAGACCCAGCCTGATGTGAGTGGCACCAACTAATAGGCTTGCAGCCTGAATGAAATAAGGAGAAGAAGGAAGTCTTATGGCTGCTTCTTGGAAGAGCTCACCTTCACCTCCACCTCCACCTTTGATGTCCATCTCCCAGTTTCCAGCACGAATGCTTAGGTTTCCAGCACAAACCCCTTTGCCTCCTTAATGAACTTGCTAAAGATGCTGCAGTGAGCTCTAGGCCTTCAGGCTTTGAATGGATACTTCAGGCCTCCAGCACCTGGACAGTCCTCTTGTGTAATTCAACACCTGGCTTTGCAGGCAGCCAGTGTAAGCCTACCGTGGATATCCTGATACATTCACTCTGTATCTCATATCAAATGTTTCTCTGGTGAGCACTGACTGATGTGCTGTCTTATCCTGCTAACCTGACCTCACTCTATTGAAATTCTGAAGATGCTAGAAAAATAGCTTCATCCCCACTTTATAAACATACCAGAAAAAAAGCAAAAATTAGGTGAATATTTGTCAAAATCCTCACAAGCTATTCTGTTGATGAGATCAAGTATCACATGTAAGTGTAATTAAAGAACTATCTCATGATGAACAGTTCTCTTTGAATCATGTTAATAGGAGTAATGACACTCATTTAAGTATTTTAGAAAGTGTTTCTACAGACATGACTTCATTGCTGTTTCACAACAAGCCCTTGAGACCAGTAGGGAAGAAATCATCAGCTTGTTTGACCAATAGGGAACAGGTCAGGGAAGTTAATCAGTCAGCACATTTCCATAACTAAGAAGACCAAGCTAAAACTAAACCCCAAGATTTTTGACCCCTACTCCAGAGTTCTTCCAATTATTCTATACCATTTACCTTAAGGAAGCTAACTTTATGCACTTGCCAGAAATTGATTTAGCAGTGTTATTGTTTATGTCTAGTTGTTCCCCCAAAGCCTCATGCAATCATGAGGCAGGGACTTCTAGAGTTTGAGACTTGACTCATGATCCGCTGGGATTATGTGTTTTAGTACTGACGAGATTATGGGTCTGAGTACTGCTGGGAATTATAGGTGTGGCCTGAGGAGGATAGGCTGAGGGAGAGAGCCTGATGTTATTTAAAGAGAGACAGAGAGACAGACTAATGCTGTTGCTCTGCTGCCTTGATTGACTGTTGCTCTCTGCTCCCCTGGTTATTCTTTTGCCTCCATCGCCACTGTTGCTGTTCTGCCACCATGAACTGCTGCTCTCTGCCATATGCCACTCGGCCTTCAAACTGGCTGAATATGGACTGAAACTTCCAGTAACTGTGAGCTAAATAAACCTTTCCTTCCTTCATTTTGGGTGTTGGGTATTTGTCCCAGCAACAAGAGAAGAGTAACTAAGACAAGCAGTGACTTATGACCCCTGGATTCTAACTTTTGCAACATGAAGGGAGGACTGGAAAGTGGTATAATTTTCTTGTTCCTATGAGATGTGTAAAAGAGAGGCTTCCTTTTCATTTCTCCTGGTTATAATTGTATGAGATATTTTTCCCTCCATCTTTTTTTTTCTTTATCTATTTCGTGCAGGGTCTACAGGGTCTCAATACACAGATCAGACTCACAGTGATCCTCCTGTTTCCAGCCCCCCAAGCATGACGATTACAGGGGTGCACTACCATGCCCAGTTTCCATGTGCCCTGGGGACAAGGGACAGCATGGCATGCTGGCAATCACCCCCAGTCTGTTGAGCTGTCTGGTCAGCCCTTAGCCTCCATCTTGCCGCCAGAATGAGGTTAAACTAATAGAGAATAGGTACAAACCAACAGAAGCAAAATAATGGAGTGTTGAATCCAGTTTACCTGGAGTCACCTACTCTCAAACTTCTTTGTGTGTCTGATCATTTATTTCTTTGCTATCATTAAAGCCAGTGAGAACTGGAGTTTCTTGTTATTTTCCTAACACCAAAGGAAATTTAGTGGTACAGTGCATGGATTTAGAGAACCCTGATTTCAATGGGAATATTACTTAACTTTGGATCTTTTAAGTTCTTACCAGTAAAAAGGGGAATTAAGATCACTATTGCTTAGAGTTATTTGATCAAATCTAATAAGTAGTAGGAAGTGTCTGGACATCATATATTAAAAATGGCTATTGCTACTAAGATGGACAGCAACTATATCAATGAGATAAGTACCCTTTAAAAAAAATCCTAGACTATAATTTTACACAAAACAATTGTATTGTTTTATTCATCCATTTTCTTCTAGTCAGGTAGCAATTAGAGATAATACAAAAATTGATTCTTTGACTAAGAACACCAAACCTCTGGGTGAACTGTATTTCTCTGAAGCCTGAAGAGCACGGGGCAAGGCTGCAAACAGGATGAAAGAGCAGATAATAAAGTTACGGACGGGGGCAGGGGCTGGGTGGGGGCCGCGGGGGCTGTGGGCAGGATTGGAGTTTGCCTTGAAGTCAGCAAGCAAACCTTCAAAGAATAGTGTAACAAATCAAAAGCTTGTCATTTATTTGTTTTTAATTTTCCCTCAGAAAGAGTTTCAAGGCCTTCATAGCTCAGTTTTATTGCACTGTAAAAGCAACAGAGACACTGAGATCTCATGTCCATAAAGAGAGGATGGCTTAGAAAATCTCATTTTATCAAATATGCTCTTTACAATAGTCCTCCACCTTGTCCATATTCTTAGGGAGTGTGTTCCCAGACCCCCAGAGAATGCCTGAAACTTTGGATAATGCTCAACTATTCAATTAATATATATATGAATATGTTTATATGTATTTATGTATATAAATGTTACACATTTATATACATGGGCCTTTCTTTCAATATATCATATTAAACTTTTGCCATTTTTAGTTACAAGAAACACTTTATAGCTTTTTTAATGTATATATTATGTGAGTATTTAATTTACAAATTAGGCATAGTAAGAGATTAACAATAGTTGTTGTTAGCAATACAAAATAGTACAACTATACCAATATACCATAATAAAAATTTTATGTGAATATGGGCCTCTCTCTCTTTCAAAACGTCTTATTAAACTTTTATCATTTTTAGTTACAAGAAGTACTTTATAGATCTTTTCTAGCATATCCAAGTTCATAGAATCACTCCTTGCTTCAGCTAGGAAACAATTTAGTATAATACACACACACACACACACACACACACACACACACACACACACCCTTTACATGCAGAGTCAGAGTCAGGTGCAAAAGAATGCAACAGCACTGCCTGCATTCCACAGAGCAGGAGAACCCAGTCAAAGCCAATGGCCTGGAGCTGACCTCGAAGACCCATGCCAGTCTGCATTCAGACCGAAGGGCCTGCACTGGAAGAGTCTGCTGAAAGCGAAGGTGAAGCCCGTAACTCCTTTGCAGAACCAGAAATAAGACTTTCCTCTTTCCCTTCTTCTGCCACCCAGGCTGCAAGCCCATTGGTTGGTGCCACCCACACCCAAGTTGGGTGTCCCATTTCCCTTAAGTCAGGCATCCAGGCACCCCCAAAGTGGGCTGAATTCACCAGTCTTCGAGGTGATCCTTCAAGTTGACACCATGGTGAATGATCGTGCCATATTTGCACTTTATGAGTGCTATTAATTGAAATAATGCTACTTGAAAAGAAGCAGTGTGACACTACAACAATCTCCCTGAGATAGCTGCACAGTGATTTACACTAGAGAAGGAGTCGATTCGTGTCCTGTGCCGAGGAAAGTAGCACAGGGCACAGAGTCATCACGCTGCTCAGCAACAGTGTGCGATATAAGACGTACTCAACGTTTATTTCTGGAGCTCCTATTTAATAACTTCAGGCTGCAGTTGACCATAAGTAACTGAAACCTCAGGAAGCAATCTTCAGATAAAGACAGACTACTGTGTACAACTATGAGGTGATAATAGTAAGTAGCTCAGACTTTGCAGGTCTTTTCGGACTGGAGCTAAGTGACTTTTTAATTTTAACATTAAAACAAAAACTACCATGTTTTCCTGGAGTGCCAGGAAGAACCCATTTTTATTGTCGCATAATCCTTACAATACTCTGACCCAGGATCCCTTTGTTTGATGAAGGGAGCTAATTCTCGCCTGCCTCGTTCTGAGTTTACACAGCCACCTAAACGAGAACCGATTCCTATAGCCTCCAGTAAAGAAGTGAAATGTTTGCATGATGTGGGACACCTAAGACAGCCCGAGGTCAGGGCCTCCAGGCATGTGCAAGGCTTGCTACTTGGGATGGGGACTTCCCAGAGGTCTTTGCTAAGTTTGGGTTTATGCCTTTGCTTCCTGAGGAATGGGGACAGAACTATAAGCAGCTGTTGACAGAACCCACAGGATCCAAAGTGAAGTGCTCTTCTCAGTAAATTTAGTCTGCCAGAACCCCAGGTAAGAAAGTTATTCCTCCTTGCAGGAGGTCTCTTCCTGTAGCTGCTACTGGTAGTTCTGGTCTGTCCCTCCAAGGTGACTTTCCTTGCCCCCGTCAGGATGACAGTCACCTGAGCCCATAGCTTCCACACTGCCTCGGGCTGCCCTGTTTCTTGGGTTAAGTCTTGGCTCATTCCCCCTGCTCCTAGGAAAGGCCTCTCCCTGAAGCAGAGCAGCAGCCCAGCAGGGCCTCCTCCATACAGGGCGCGAGAGCTGGCCTTCCTCAGTGACCTTCAGGGCTTGGAAGTGAAAAGAACACTGGTGATTATTCTTGTGGTTTCCCTAATCTGTGTGCCACAGGCAGCAGGAACCAGGTGCTGCAGTGTTTGAAATAAAACAGGTTATTCCTCTGAAAGAGCAGGAAGCAAACGGCTTCCGAGGATGCCAACCTCCCACTCTACCCTTGGGCTGGCCATTTTTACTTGGCATGCCAAATGTGACAAATTGCTGATGCTTCCTGCAGTGGCTGCCGGGTACTGGTCATAGAAAGTGCGCCGTTCAGCAGCTCAGCTCCGCAGGATCACAGGCAGCTGCAGGCTTCAGGGTGAAGACACCCGGGACAATCTGCCAGAATTAAAAGAAGTCTCAAATTTACCTCATTCTTGTCTGTTTTTTAAAATTTATTTATTTTAATTTTTTTCTTGTTTAAGAACTTTTGTTTGTTTGTTTATTTTTTTATGGCTGGCTCAGCCTGCCCTCAGGGCAGGGCAGGGCTGGCGCAGCATGTGGTGCCAGGGATCGAACTGCGGTCCCTGCAGCCGCCCAACCTTTCCTAAGCAGGCACTTTAGGCCACTGAGCCATCCTGCCAGGCCCCTTGTCTGTTTTTAAAATCAATCTGACTGGTGATTTCAGACAAAACATCCAAACCAACTTCCCAGTTCTCTGCACTCAATGACCTCCTGTAGCTTTCTCAGTGCTATACATTTATTCAATGTATAGCACTGCCGATTGTGGGATTCTGTGCTGGACACATAAGCTACAAAATAAACAGTATGTGGGCCAGGCAGATAGCTCAGCGGTTTAAAGTGCCTGCTTAGGCAGATGCAGCGGCCGGGGTTCAATCCCCAGCATGTCATGCTGGCCCCACCCCCGGGGTGCCCTGAGACTGCGATTGAGATTGAGCGTGGTGACACGTGCCTGTAATCCCAGTGCTTGGGAGGATGAAAATAGGAGGATCGCAAGTCCTCTCTGTGTAGTGAGACCCTGTAGACCTTGCATTGATTACAGAAAAAGCAACATATAATAAACACTTCCCTCAACTAGCTTTTATACTAGTTGCTACAAAGAGCTGTTATAATTGTCATGAAAATAAAAATAAGTAAGCCGGGTGTAGTGGCGCATGCCTATAATCCCAGCACTTGGGAGGCTGAAGTAAGAGGATCGGTATGAGTTCGAGACCAGCCTGGGCTACAAAAGTGAGCTCAAGGCCAGCCTGAACTGCATAGTGAGACCCTGCCTCAAAAAGACAAAATTAATAATAATAATAATAATAATAATAATAACAAATTAATAAAAATAAGTAGATAAAATAATTCTAGAACCAGGCACTGTGCTACAGGTTAGTTTTTTGATGCATTTTCTAATGTAGTCATTATGCCCTTGAGAGAAAAGCACTGTTCATGCCTCCAGTTGGCAGGTGGGGAGCGGACCTCCCCAGGGAGCAGGTGGCCCTCCCTCCCTCCCTCCCGTCCATCTCTGCCCTCCACTGCCTGCTCTATCTACCCCCTCGTAGACAGCACCGTGTGGCCCCTTTGCAAGCTGGCTTTGGTCAGCCTCCCGAGAAGGGGGCAGGGCGTGTTTCCTTTGCACCCCTCCTGCCTCGGTGACCGATGTTTTGCCGCAGCTGCATTACACCGTGAAGTATTCAGGCTGACCTCAGGGTGCTTGTGTTCTCTGGCTCTGCAGTAGAGTCTTGTCCCTTCTGCCTCCCCACTCATGTCTAGTGTCAGCTCCTTGCTGTTGCTGGATGCCTCTGTGTCCTTATTTGTGCCCTCAACCCTGTCCTAAGCTCCATAAGTAGCCATGTCACATGTACCAACCTAGGGTAAAGTGTGTTTCCCACCAGCACCTCAGCTCACACACCCAGCCTAAAACAAACCATGTGAAAGCTTTGTATGAAACCTAGTACTCAATGGTAGAAGAGAAATAATGCAAACTGACAATGAAAGAAATAAAATCATAAAGGCCATGAACAATTGAAGAAATTGTTATAAGGAAACAAAAGCCAATAAAAATACCTCCTGGGGTATGCAGCACTGTGCTGCACCTCTAGGAAACAGTGAAGGGACAGACACACAGGTATGAAGTAGTTTCAGATATGACAAAGACAGTGAGGCAGAAAAGCACAGGCCACATGCAGCAGGTCACACAGAAGTGGCTCCATTCCAGAAGTGCAGTAAGCTTATGCATGGAGCTACTGTTCTGTGAATTACACCATGGGGGGGTGGAGAGGGCGCCCACAGTCAGGATAACTTTGAGATAGTGAACTTAACTAGATTTCTCTACACAGGCCTTCCAGTTCATGGCAATGGAACAGCAACAATGGCAACAGAGAGTCTGTCTCGCTATCTCACTTGTATTATATTCAGGCTCACTGCCTCAGGTCTGGCAAAGCACTCACACCCATAATCACAGCAGTACTAAGAGCTATGATATTAGCACAACCAGTGCACCACCCATAATCGCCATGGATCATGAGTTAATCTCTAGCTCTAGAAGTCCCCACCCCATGACTGCATGACACTTTGGGGGACAGCTAGACACAAACCATAACACTAGGGCAATTGCAAAGCCAGCCCATGAGCCAGTTATGGCCTCACGCTGTTCTGTCCCATGCACAGCAAAGTAGACAGTGCTTACTCATGCCACAGCCCCATGGATCACCTGTAGGTACAGCTTCAGCTATTAGCTGTATGGGCTGGGAACAATAGCCCTGAAATCAGCCGAGGGAGAGAGGTGCCCTTGTGCCCTTCTGTGTCCTGGTTGCTCTTTCTGAATGTTCAGAAGGATCATTAGGTTCTCTAATGCTCTACCTCAAAACTGTGCAGCTGATAAGCAAAAACATAGCGTATTCTGAAGTGGGTTCAAGCAGTGCTAGAGGGCCAGGGTGTGAAGCAGGGCTAAGGCATGTTCCTTCAGCATGATCAACATAGCAGCTAATGTCTATGGGGCCTTACTGCACGTTAAGGAATGGCTCTGAGCCTTTTATGCATATTTACTATAGCTCATATTTTTCTCATTTTTATTTTTGAGTTCATTTTAATGAAAACAAAGATAACATAGCAATGAAAACGGTTTCAAAACAGTTAGTAGGATGAATAATGAATACAAAGCATATTGTTTTTTCATAGTAGTTACTCAGAGGACAAGATGCAGACTTGATTTCTTGTCTAAACAATATTAGCACAACCTTTTATTCTCAGTGAACTAAGAGAAAGTAGCTGTTTGTCTATCCTAACTCTTTTGTGTATACATGTATATTTTTTTCTTTTTAAAGTTTCTAATACTAGGAGAAAATATGCCATGTCTTATAAGTAGATTGTAAGTCGAAGGTACAGCATGAATCATAAAACAAAAATTATAATTAAACAATATTCAGAAAATTAATTAAATATTAATTAATTAAAGTTAAATTAAATATTTCAAAACAATATTTCAAAATTCAAATCAAGTCATGGGTCCAAGTTAGAGTCCAGAATGTTGTGTATTGTATGTATGATTCTTTAATCAATTGAGTACTGGCATAGTATTTGAATAGGTTAATATATACAAAAATATCAACTAAGGAAAAGTTTCCATTAGAGTTATCATCTTTTTCATCATTGAGAAAATACCTGACACCTGCAACTAAAAGGAAAGGTTTGCTTTGGCTCGTGTTCATTCCATAGTCCGCCTGCTCCAAGGCAAGACAGCACAGCACTGGGGAAATAGCTGTTCACACACTGGTGTATAAGAAGCCAGGAGACTCAAGTGAGAGGAGAGACAGGGAGACAAACCTGTGGCGCTCAGGCCCACACATGCAGGCCAGGAGACTGGCCCCCTCTTCTAACCAGACCTTGCCCCCTAACAGCAAGTCAGCTAGACCCCATAGCCTGATCACCCTCTGACACATAAGGCTTTGGAGGCCACCTTAGATTGAAACCGTAGCACTGTCCTTCTGTTCTGAAAACAACCGTATAGCTTTAAGTAGCCTGATTTTATAGAAGAGGAGTTTGAGACACAGAAAAGCCAAGAAGCAGAGAGTCAGAAGGTCATAGACTGAAATATCGCCCACTCCTGGAATTAGAGCCCCTGGTGCACCTCGTGCTACTGTGTTGTTTATTGTGACCATCACTTTCATTTTGTGCCTAGGACAAGACTTTGTATGTAATAAATGTTCAATGAATACCTGATTGGCATAAACCTAATGAAACCGGGGCATACATGAACTCCTCCTTCAACCTCCTTCTAACTCCCCCAAAAGGCTCTTGACATTTAATGGTATCTGTCCAACTGGGAGCTTCTGTCCCCTCAAAGACCCATAGTTGAATCTTTCTTTGCTTTTAGGATAAGAAAGAACATCAATCCACTCTGAATTACTGGGGCGACCATCTCCTGTGAAGTTCTACATCTGCCTTTCAGCATCTGCATGGGCACTTCCTCCGCTCAGAGTCCCTACTTTATGCTTATTCTTACAAAGAAAGGGAAGCACAAGGTAACTCCTTCAAAGGTGGATAAAGGCCAAGTGAAAGCCAACGACAAGCTAGGCATGGTGGCAGACACCTGTCATCCCAGCACTTGGGAGGCAGAGGCAGGAGGATCATTGCAAATTCAAGGCTAGCCTGGGCTACAAAGTAAGCTCAAGGCCAGCCTGAACTGTATAGTGAAACCCTGTCTCAAAAAGATAAAAAGGAGAAAAGGAAGGTAGAAAGAAAGGAAGGAAGGAAGGAAGGAAGGAAGGAAGGAGAGAAGAAAGGAAGGAAGGAAGCCAATGGTATAAGGTAAAAAGAAGATGTATGGTAGGTGGACGAGAGGGGAGAGGTGAGAGCACTGACTTAATCCAAGGCCACCAACACATTAGGAAAGTGACAGAGCCAGGGACAGATCCAAGGTGCCCTGTAAACCTCAGCAGTCAGTACTCCACGGACTGTGGTAGTTGAGGTGTAACAGCAGGACAAACACCAACGATATCCAGGATTTGGAGACACATTTATTTACGTCATCGAGTGCTGATCAGGATCATTGCCAGAATATCAGGAACTAACCTCTGGAGGCCTAGGGCTTATATGGGATGGGCAAACAGGAAGTACAGAGGCATATGGCTTTGTGACCTGAGCACTGGTTTACACAGTCTGCATCAAGCAATAGTGACCAGCCCTTTCTAAGACACAGGACCAAAGGGAACTGGAACAGGAACTGTTACCTAGGCAACTAATAAACTGAAATACACGGGGACAGGGTGGCTACAGAGGAAGCGATGCTAACTTAAATTTTATTGTTCTGGAAGATAACTTTTATACTTAATGTATACATTTGGTTTATTCTTAAGTTGTTTGGAAGCTATAACAAAGTTTAGCTCTAGCTTTGACTATAGTTAGTGATTTTTTAATCACTGTAATTTAAAAAATTAAGTCAAAACAAAATTTAAGTCAAGAAGAGAAAGGTTTAAGAAAATTCTGCCCTTAAAATGGTGTAAGGTACTATCTTCTATTTGAGAAGCACCACACAATAGTGTATTCAGGCTTTTCTATTCCAAGTCAATTTGCAAACACAAAAGAATTAGGCACATCATTAACACTTTTGTGTGGAACAGGCTTTGACAGGAAAGAGAAAAGAGGCTGAGCAACAACAAAAGTGGTCTCCGTAAAAATCTTTTGTTACCACAACAGCTATGCAAGATTTAGAGCAAGCCACTAAAACTCTCCAAGGCACCGTTTTTTGTTTGCTTTTTTTTTTTTGTCTTTTTTGAGACAGGGTCTCGCTATGCAGTTGAGGCTGGTCCTGAGCTCACTTTTGTAGCCCAGGCTGATCTCGAACTCGCACCAATCCTCCTGCCTCAGCCTCCCGAGTGCTGGGATTACAGGCGTGCGCCACCACGCCCGGCTAAGGCACCGTTTTTATTGTAGGTCAGCGGCAATCTCTGCGTCCTCACCCCCGCGTTCAAGAAGCGGAGAGTTTACCAGCGACTAAGCGCACAGCGGCGCACCGCAAGAGCAGCCCTGCTCGCTGGCCGGGCGGACCGTGCACTCCCGAGCACCTCGGGCAGCGGGGCGAGGAGGAGGCTTCCCCGCCCCGTGTCCTACGAGCAGCCCTGCAGGGGGCTCCCAGCCCACGCGGGGCACCACCTGCGGGGCGGGGCCTGGGCGCGGCAGGGAGAGGCGGGGCCGGGGCGGGGCGGAGAGAGGCGGGGCCGGGGCGGGGCGGGGCTGCAGCGGGGAGGGCCCGCCCGCCTGGTCCCCGGCTGCCCGCCCGCCCGCTGCCGGCGGCACTGGGCTGGCTGCAGGGCAGGCATGGGAGTCGCGCGCGCCCTCCCAGCGCCCATACCTGTCTGAGCCGCGCAGCCAGCGACGGCCGCGTCGGACCTCTGCGGGGTGAGTGCAGATGGGCCGGGCGCGCGTGGCGCGGGACAAAGGACCGGGCGCGGGCTGGGGCTGCGGGGTGCTGCGGGGTGCAGCGGAGAGCTCGCCCTGGACGCTGCGGCCGACCGGACTGGGAGCGGAGCTGCGGGGTTGCGGGCGCTCACGCAGTGTCACCGCGAAGCGGATGGTGAAGGGAGGCTTGGAGCTGCCGCCTTCCAGGCGGGCTGCGGGGCGGAGGAAGGGGCGAGCGGAGCGTGGAGCGCTCGGGCAGGCTGTGCCCCCCGCCGCCTTGCAGCCCCCCTTTCCCCCGCCCCTTGGTTTGGGGCAGGTTTCACACACCCTCTGTGCTTCCTTCACGTTCTGAACATTAATTTTTAACTCTAGACACGTGACTGCGAACACACCTTGGCGAGCGAGAAAAGGTCAGCAAGGGGAGGCCGGCGGGGAGGAGGGCTCTGCTCTGGGGGCTGCACTGGTGCTTCCCCAGGGTGCTATGTGTACAAGCTGCTCTCTGATCAATTAACACTTGTTGCAAGCATCCATAAACTTTTGAATAAAACTTTAAATGTGCAAAAACTTTTTGAAAGAGGAACTATTTTAGATCAAACAATACCAGCGCTCTTGTGCAGAATACAAATCAGGTTTGTTTTTAAACATCTGAAGAGAAAGTAGCTGATAAAAATCCTGTTTGTTTAATTACTCATTGGGTGACACCCATGAGAATTCAGAAATAGCCCATGGCTAAGGGAAAACCCAGGATCCTTCGGAGTGAGGGTTGGCATGGGATTTGCTTCTCTCAGTTCCTGCAACTGAATTTGAGGGGTCCCTGTGTGCTCCCCAGAAACAGGTAGGCCTGTGCTCCAGTTGTGTTCACTCAGCCCTGTAGGGAAGGTTGAATTTATAGGGGAAGTCGGCTAGAGCCAAATTCCTATGGTAAATTAGTATCAGGATATTTAGTGCATTTTGGTTCAAGATCCTACTTGTGCAGGAGAACATATGAAGCAGGTTTTATAACTGCATTTCAAGTAGTCTCTTAGGAATGGCTTGCAGGTGTGGTGGCAAGAAACGTAGTAAGCCACAGAGACTACTGCATGTCCTGAATGTAGGTGCGATCTTGTAGGCACCATTGGCATGGGAAAAAATTGTTCACTTATACTCTTCCCACCTCATTGAATCCAAGAGTTAACTTTTTATGGTTTCCTGTGCCTGGGCTGGGAAAGAAGTGTATTTGCAAGGTAACTAATGTAACCCTGAGGACGCTTTGGGGAGCTGGTAAGTGTGTTTTTCTGCCCGTAGCCTCAGCGCCGAAGGACCCATTACTGTGTCTGAGGACGTTACTGGCCCTGGTCTGCAGTGTTTAATAGTCACAGGTTCTCCCATAGATCTTTTCCAATTCAGTGCACCAGGCATTATTCCTGCACTACTCTGACAGTGGGGAATTTACTTCTCACGGTCTCACCATTGACAGTTTTTATTCGTTTCTTTTGTGTTCCTGCCAGGTTGGCCTTGGAATTACTAGGGTAGTTTATTTTACCTAAAATCTGATAGAGAAGTTCAACTTCTTTTGGCCACAAGATTGTGTTTAGGGTTGCTGGACTTCTAAGTGCCCTGAAATTTCCCGGAGAGGACTGTTCCTAAGCTCTTATGGGATTAGATCTGTTTTGCTTCAGCAAGTTCTTTGACTTGGGGAAGTGAGAGCAAGCCTAGCTGCAGAGCATTCACAGATCTTTGTTCATTTTTAGATGCTTGCTTTAGGAATTAGCATGATTTAGCCATTGAGTATCCCTGTCCCTAGAGCGCATGGAAGACCCTTTGCTGTCCTTCTTTGGTATCCAAACTGGCATCTTCCCACACTTTACTGCAGGTTTTTCTGTCCATAGCACTTACGGATATGGCACGAGTTCATGAGTCCTACGCTAGACAGTGAATGTTTAAGGGTTAGGATTTCCCTCTCCGTGCTTGTTTGCTCTAGAAATCAAATCATTTTCTCTAACACTGGCCCTCTAGAGGAGACCTGTGTTATTGCACTTTGGAAGACCAAAGCACAGAAGACATGGTAGTTGGAGTGCTCTGTCGGCAAACATGTTACTGTCTTCCATCTGGCGAGGTGCAGAGTCTACCCACCATATTATGAGTGAGTTTATGAAGTGGCAGCATACTCACCACGTATAAATATTCTGAGACACTGGGCACGGAGACAGTGGCTCATCTTGCATGATGGAGCTAAGAATGTGGAAGCACCTGATGAGTCAGATACCCAGGGCTGGAAAAGGAAGAGAGTTTCTGTGTTACTAAGCATAGTGAAAACATATTTGCTTACCTCACCTTTCCATCCTGTTTTGCCATTTGAGTGAGGTGATACATGAAGACACTCAGTTGAAAGCTTGGAAAGATAATATACGTACATGAGGAATCTTTATGTGACAGATGCTTGTTCCTAGAGATGGAATGTTGTAGACCTGAAATTTCTTCACCGCAACCTAGATATAGTGAGTGTAAGATTTGAAAACCTCCATTCCTTTAGTTAAGATGAGTTTAAACATTTCTAGAAGGATAAAGTGATCCATTTGTAACACTGAGAAAATATAAAGTTGTGTATCTCATTTGTTATCTTTCCACTTGTTAGACTTGGGGAGTTTTTATTACATTTGTTTACATTCCATGGTGTCTATGTTTAAATGCACTTATACGGGTCTGGTATAGGCTCACCTAGAGTCTATAAAATTGAAAACAATTTTATAGACTCTAGTCTATAATTATAGTTATATAACTATAGTTATATAGTTATAGTTTATTGTTATTTGTCTCTGGGGGAATTATTTTCAGATGAGTTCATAAATTAATGTGAAGTCCCCTCTCTAATTTAAAAACATCACAGTTATTATTGGCTGTTAATAATGAAAAGTCAGGGTACAGTACAAATACCTTAGAAAGGACCCCTGTAGACAGCAAGGCTGGCTCCCCCAGCATGTCCCTCTCTTCCAGTCCTGTCCCTAAATCCTTTCAGTTGGCGCCATCCCTCCACTCAGTTTTTGAAAGCTGCCCTCTGCTGGAGACCTTAGCTGCTCTTGCAGATGGATCATACAACTCTTACCTCCCGACTAGGTAGGACATTGGTATGACACGCTCTCATTTTCCTTTTCTCCTATTCCTCCAATGTCCATAATTCAGGAGTAATGATTCTGGGCAGATACTATTTGTAAACAGCATGGTCTTTGATTTGGACTTTTTTATTTTGTATTTTAGGAAAATGTCTAGAGGGTGTTCAGGGTCTCACTACTTGATAGGACTCGGAGTGATCTGCCTGTTTACAGCCTCCCAAAAAATGGTGTTACAGGTGTGTGCCACCATGCCCAATCTCAATTGTCATCTCACCATGCCCCAGGAACGGGGTCCGAATGGCAGGCCCAGGGATCGAACCTCTGGCCCCTGTGCCTGCTTGCAGGCATCTGCTGAGCTATTTGGCCAGCCCTAAATTTCTTTTTTGTGTGTGTGTGTGTGTACTGGGGACTGAACTCAGGACCTTGTACTTGCTAGGTAGTGTGCTTGCCAGGCAGGAGCTTATGTCACTGAGCTATCTCCCCAGCCCAGACTTGGGCTTTCTGATCGTGAAAAATTTTTAAGATAATCCTGGATGTGCTGAGACCAGTTAAAAAGATCATCTAGTTCAGGATGCTGTTGAGCACGGTATCTAAATTGCCCTAAATAAGTGTGTAGCAGAGGAGTGAGCCACGTAGGAATCTTGTGACTTTAATGCAGAAGTCACTGTAAACCTCCTGGAGGTGGAGCGTGGCTTAGTGCTCCATTCTCCTCAGGTGTCTAGAGTGCAACCAGTATGGAATAATTTGCCATGTAGTGGTATTGCAAATCTGTGTTAGTTTCTAAATCTGAAGTATAATTTTTTGACATGTTATTTTATAACTGTCAGAGGTCCCTAGAAACTGGGGATTGAACTCGGGACCTCGCACTTATCAGGAGGGCCTTATGCCACTGAGCTATGTCCCCAGCCCCTGCTGAGCTATATCCCCTGCCTGGTTCTTAAAAACTTTAAGCAACACAGGGACTCCTGTCTCAACACACAAGTCAGTGTAGTTTGATAATAATCTAGGGAATTTATGAGCAGTGTTTCAAAGGAACATAAAGCAGTGCTTTTGAGGTATCCAAAAAGTGCATTGCCAAGGTTCAAATGTCACCCTGTCTCACTGGCTTAGCAGTCTTTTTCTTGTAGACGCCCGACTTCCCCATCACTCCTGGACACATGGCCAGAACGTACGTTGTCAGCACCCTGAATTTGTCATCTCGAATCCAACAGACTCTTCAGCGTTTTCTAACATCATCCCTTGATTTGTGACACCAATATTCCTTGACACGTAGTTATCTATCATCTTCCCAGTGATAAATTTGCCCATGCCCTATTTCAATTTTTGGATAAGTAGATGTCCCTGGGAAAATTTTTGTGCAGTCAATAATTTAGACTCTGCACACCCAAGATACAGGTTTCAGATTAATGATTCAAGATCCATGCTCTAGAATAGAGATGATAATATGAGAATATCATATTTATCACATTCCTCCTGAATATTGAAAATATTATGTGCTACTTATTATAATACACAGTATAATACTGTCTCCCATTTCCCTCAAGAATCACTCTAAAAACAAGAATGCTTACCAACTTGGACCTATGAGTTCTGTTTCTTTTCTTAAGATAAGCCGAAATAAAACTTGGCATAAAATATACTGCTGCTCAATGGTAGCCGAATTAATATTCTCCACGTTAGTCAAAGGGAGGAGAGGGTAGTGTGTTGGAGCTAAGGAGACGGCCATGTGAGAGACTCACAATTCCTATTAGCACATGTCACACCTGGCAGGGATCCTCGCGTGAGTGCGGTATTCAGTCATCTATAGCCACCTACATAGAAGAAAAAAGACATTCAAGCCTAGAGCTCAGCCTCAGCCAGAAGATGGTGATGATCAGACGCAGCTACATAAATGAAAAAAGACATTCAAGCCTAGAGCTCAGCCTCAGCCAGGAGATGGTGATGATCAGACGCAGCCGTGTCACAGATCCCCAGAGGGTTGTCTTTACCACGCCCACCTTGTTGTCTAGTTCTCCGTAGGGGAGGGGCTGGGGAGGTCCCTAGCACCGGGGCAACCTTCCTAGCCCACTTACCACCTTTGCACTCAGCAGTGCTCTACACAAGCACATTCAGACACACGTGTGTGCACATATACGTGTGCCCTGTATTTCAGAGATGTAAATAATTAAGTGTATGTTATCCTCGCAAAAAAGGCCCAAAGTCCTTTCTTTTTCAGACAGATGGTAAGAAGCAGTCTGAGGGAATTGGGAAATCCCAGAGAGTTGGCTTTTCACATTGCTCTTCTCCTTGACAGAAGTGGAATTCCAGAGGAAGCAGAGCAGAAAGATTCCAGCAGTGGGCAGAATGCGCACATAGTGTGTAGAAATTCTGTGTGAGCATGCTGGGAGTGTGGGTTGGCGAGTATGTTTACTGGGACTAGATCAAATCAGTGGGATTTTCCAATTTTATGTAAAAGTGGGCACAGAAGTTGCCAGTAGGTCTGCAACCTCAAGGAGGAAGAAGATGAGAATAATGAAACCATTTCCCTCCTCTTGCTGTGCCCCCGGAGTCTCTTAAGATCTAGCTCTCGTCCTGCCCCGAGATGTTTAACTATGGCTAAGTCACCTTCGCTCCTGGGTAGACACAGAGTCATTCAAGACCAACTGGTGCTTAAGCGCACATGTGGGGGAGCACTGTGAACCTTCTTTTAGGTTTCTTTGTGCAATGGTTGACCTGGGTACTTCAACATACCTGCCACCCCCTCAGGTACACATGTCATCATCCACGGCCTGGCTCTGCCTGCAGCTCTGCCATCTCCTCTGCTCCACCTTTCCCAGTGTAAGCCCTAAGATAACGCACAGCGCTGTGTGGCCCAGCTGTGTGGCTTTGCACAGACTGTCCTTCCCTTCTCCCTATCTTGTGTCACCTAACTTTTCCCCTTCAGCGCCAGTCCCCCTAAAATGCCTCTCTTGTTCTCTTGTTCTTCTTATTCTCTCTCTCTCTCTCTCTCACTCACTCTCTCTCTCGCTCTCGCTCTCGCTCTTTTTTTTTTTTTTGCCTTTTTTGTATTTAATACAGGGCTTATAGGGTCTATAGTATCTACAGAGTCTCAATACACAGATCAGACTTGTAGTGATTCTCCTGTTTTCAGCCTTCTAAGTGCTGGGATTATGGGCATGTGCCACCACACCCAGTCTCAATTGCCACCTCAGCGTGCCCCAGGGATTGAACCCTGGCCACTGTACTCTGACTAAGCAGGCGCTTTAGTCCACTGAGCTATCTGACTGGCCTTTGTTCTTCTTATTCTCTGCATCTGACGTTTTCGCCTTTTGTCTGAGGTAATGCATCATCTAGGTACACCTCTGCCATACAAAGTCTGTATATCATTCAAAATTGTATTTTCTGAAGCGTATCATTGATTCACTTTTCCGTTGATGTAAGCATTACTCCATAAATTTTGTTGAATGTTAGGCATGTGAGGTATTTAAAGTAGCTAGAACATAGATATCTGTAAAGATAACTGAAAGTAGTACAATATTAGAGCTGTAGGTCTTTGACAAGTATCCTATTAGCATGCAACATAATCCAGAGGAAATGGAAAAATACTGTTTGCTAGAGGCCTGGATGCTCTGGAACTAAGTCTGTAACCCTAAAAGTTTTAAATTCAAAGCAAAAAGAAAAATAAAATTATTATACCATCTTCCAGATGCACCCATCTTGCAGAAGTGCAGGGAGTCCTAGTGCATGCGACACTGGAGCTGTTGTTTCTAGGTGACAAGGTCATGCAGTGCAGTGCATAACAGAGATTTACCCTGTATGTCAGCAAGTTGTCTGGTCATTTTCCAAGTACACCTCGTGGTGAGAAGAAGGAAGAAGGAAAGAAAGGTAGGGGGCCAGGAAGGTCGGAGAGGACCAAGGGTGGAAGCGAGTGCTCAGACTACTCGGTATCGTGTGGAAATCAGGGTGATCAGCTGCTTAGGTGCCACCCCTGCCCTTGTCCACACTGACTACAGTGTGCCACTGTGGGTGTGAAGACCTTGGGACACCCAGCCGCAGAGACATTTCAAGAGTAATCCCTTGCATAGCGAGACCATAACCTAATGCTTCCTCCCGGCACCAGTTTCTGAGAAAGGCTTATCAAAGCAGTGACAGGTGTGCTGCCGGGCTTTGTTGGTCTGTAGTGAGGTTCTTGTCTTCCCCTCTGACCTGCTGTCTCTATCTACAGAATGGTGTTCAGCATGGCCGGGATCCCGGGGCTCCTCTTGCTCCTCCTCCTCCTGCTCTGTGTTGTCGTCAGGCAAGCGAGTCCCTACGAAGCCTCCTGGAAGCCCACGTGGCCCGCCTACCACCTCCCCGTTGTCCTGCCCCAGTCTACCCTCAACTTAGCTCAGCCACACTTTGAGGCAAAAGCCAAACTGGAAGTGTCCTCCTTGTGTGGACCACAATGTCACAAAGAAACCCCACTGCCTACTTACGAAGAAGCCAAGCAGTACCTGTCCTATGAGACCCTCTATGCCAATGGCAGCCGCACAGAGACTCATGTGGGCATTTACATCCTCAGCAGGGCTGGACACGGCGCCCAACGACGTGACTCAGGGTTGGCGAGATCATCTCGGAGGAAGCGGCAGATCTATGGCTACGACAGCAGGTTCAGCATATTTGGGAAGGACTTCCTGCTCAACTATCCTTTCTCAACATCAGTGAAGTTATCCACAGGCTGCACTGGCACCCTGGTGGCAGAGAAACATGTCCTTACAGCTGCCCACTGCATACATGATGGGAAAACATATGTGAAAGGAACACAGAAGCTTCGAGTGGGTTTCCTGAAGCCCAAGTTTAAAGACAGTGGTCGAGAGACTAACGCCTCAAACTCAGCCACACGAGAGAAGATGAAATTTCAATGGATCCGAGTAAAACGCACCCACGTGCCCAAGGGCTGGATCAAGGGCAATGCCAATGATATTGGCATGGATTATGACTACGCCCTCCTGGAACTGAAAAAACCCCACAAGAGAAAGTTCATGAATATTGGGGTGAGCCCTCCTGCTAAACAGCTGCCAGGGGGCAGAATCCACTTCTCTGGCTATGACAACGATCGACCGGGCAACTTGGTGTATCGTTTCTGTGACGTCAAAGATGAGACCTATGACCTGCTTTACCAGCAGTGTGATGCCCAACCTGGGGCCAGCGGCTCAGGGGTCTATGTGAGGATGTGGAAGAGACAGCAGCAGAAGTGGGAGCGAAAGATTATTGGCATCTTTTCAGGGCACCAGTGGGTGGACATGAATGGCTCTCCACAGGATTTCAATGTGGCCGTTCGAATTACTCCTCTCAAATATGCGCAGATTTGCTACTGGATTAAAGGAAACTACCTGGATTGCAGGGAGGGGTGATGTAGCGTCCTCCTGAAAGCACCTAATGACCTCTGTGTACTTACGTAGAAGAGGCCAGATTTTATCGGTGGCCATGTGCATGTGTGCCTGCGTGTGTGACAAGTCATCAGAACCTTCACTTTCTCAAAGTATGAAATGACTGACTCCATTGTTCGAACGCTGCTTTGTGTATCATAGCACGGAAGCAGCCGAAAAGCATACTTTTCCATACAATTTTTAAAGATACTGTTGTTTGGGCAATAGGAAATACTTGGCAATTAAGTTAATGTTTCACTTTTTTTGAGAACTTTGATTTTTATTTCACCTGAGCTTATTTCAAAAGTTTATATTAAATAACTGGCATATAGGAAACACAAATTCTTATGCGCATATGCGTGTGAACTCTTAGATTTATATCTTGGTATTTTTAATGTCTGATTCATGTTTCCAGATGGTAGCGTTCTCACCATGTGCAACTTCTACAAACTTTCACAGAGCTTCTTAGCCAGGTAGTTGGAGTATTTTGCGTTAGGAGCATTGGCATGATGGTCCTTGAATAGTAACTTATTGGCTATATTAACACACATACCAAGCTCACAGTAAACATGCCCTCCAAACTGCTCTTAATTTTGTAAATGTTTTCTCTTCCGGAGACTGTTGTCCTGCTCTGCGAGAAGCCTTTGCATGTGGCTGACAACTTCACAGTCACACCAGAGTAGATAAGATCGTTTATCCCAGTTTTTCCCATAAGAAAAGCTCAGTTGTGTTTCTAGAGCTAGCTGGTTTTCAAAAGACAGTGATCAGAGCTTGATAAGAACAGGCTACATTACTCCATAGCTAGCAGCTCCAGGCACAAGAAAAGCAAGCACAGCGCTGTACCCCAGAGGGTACCCATCTCTATTTTATCATTTGGACAGGGTAATTTAAAATGAATTAAATTCCAGAGAACAAGAGATGCTTTGCTGAGCAGATGTCACAACAGAAGAGCCACTTGTCTGGAGCCTGGCACAGTCACGCAGCCTAATGGGAATTATTCTGCATAGTTTTCTCTGTGTCCAGAGAGCCATGTAGTTGTTTGATTTGGAATTTGGAATTTGGAATTTCTCCCTCATTGAGCTAACTTGATGGGAAAACAGCTTGCAGGTTGCTTTAAGAAGGACCAGTATGCCTCTCTGTACCCGAGCTTTCAAAAGGCACCCCTTTTTGGAATGTTTTAGGCTGCAGGAGTGGAGGTAATCAAGTGCAGGAGTAAGAGGTGAAAATTTGGAAAATGCAAAATGGGTAAGCATCATGCACCCCAATTACATATATATATATAAAGAAAAGACTAGAATCTATTCCATACCTTTGAGCTTAGCCTAAGCACTTTGAAATATAGAAATGGAGAACAAAACAGCAAATGAAATATAAGACAAAATTTTGTGGGTTTGGACCCTGAGTAGTAATTTCAGCCGATATAGTGGCTGTGAAGATATTCAACTATAGAACTGTCAACTAAAAAATTGTCAACTAAAATATTCTGCTGGTAGCTTGAGGTTTTCTATGCTTCTGAAAAAGACAGTCCTGACCAAGCTTACGACAGGTACAACCATGTGATTTTGTCAGTTAGCATGAGAAATACTATGCATAGCACAGAGACGCAGAGATGCCGGGAGTCTTCTGAGTTCCAGTACAATTTGCTGTGGAATCCAGCAGGCATCTTGCCTGAGGAAGAAGAGAGGTCTCCATTTCTATGTCTGGTATTTGGGGCTTTCTGTTTGCTTTTGCATGGTGAAAGAAAAAAAAAAAAAAAACCACTCACTGATTTTTTGATGGCTGCTCCTTTACAGAACTCCTTTCTTTCTTGACTTCCATTTCTTGCAAAATTAGCTTAGCTCATAGGAAGTCCCAGTTTACTAAAGGATGGTACTGCTTGCTATCAGGGGTACCAGCACTTACAGGCCTGTGAAATGATACATAATCTACCGCATACACCACTGCAGGGGTGATGGAAGAGAGCTTGTTATTAGACTGTTGGGGTTGCGGGGCACCACTCAGAGTACCAGAGTAACTGGCACTTGCGCGCACTGGTGATGTAGACTGTGAGCATATATGCCCAGCAAGGACAGGAAAACGTTTCCTTTGATGTGTCTCAAGCGTTCTTCCTGACTTTCTGCCAGAAATCACAAGGGTACTGTCCTCAGGCAGGAGGAGATGCCTCTCATCCCCCCCCACCCCCCCCCCCCCCGTTTCTAGGCGGGATTCACATGCCTGTTTACACATGGAAAACTCTGGAAAATCCTGTAGTAAAGAGACTTGTTCATATTTTTAAATCTGTATTTCAATAAATACGTTTGACCACAGAGCCCCTGTCTTCTCCTGTAATGTTTGTGAGCAGAGCAGCCTTCTAGCACATTCTAGGACCTGCTACAGCAGGCTTCAGGGCATGGTGATGGTGCAG
The DNA here is from genome assembly GCA_004027025.1 of Myocastor coypus. Taxonomy (NCBI): domain Eukaryota; kingdom Metazoa; phylum Chordata; class Mammalia; order Rodentia; family Myocastoridae; genus Myocastor; species Myocastor coypus. Next base: position 40,951 of record PVJA010010941.1, read on the forward strand.
AAGTAAAAGCACAAGTGGTGACAGGTGTCCATGGCCTGGGGGCTTTAGGAGATCCCGTAAGTGGGATTTAGAAATGTTCACAAAGGAAACTGTGAAGGATAAACCTGAAAATGGCTTGTCGGTGAGATTCAGAAGGTTGCGGCAGAGTTGGAGACACAATTTTTGCAAAGCAGCTGGTGTAAAAGAAACTAGGAAAATTGCACTAAAGAAGTAAAGAAACACGAGCTGGTAAGAGGCAGCCCCGAGCCCTGCGGAGTGCGAGTTCTTTCTTTACAAAGTTAGACAATGGCGCAAAAGTCAAAAGGGTTTAGAATGCTGGCCCTCCCCTCCCCTCTTCCTCATTCACTGTTCCTGGACATGCAGCTGCTGCTTCCCTGGGAACAGAAACCCCAGGGACACCTGGGTGATGTTTTACTTCTTTTTATTTTGATTTTTATTTTTTTTTTTTTGGTGGGACCGGGGTTCAAACTCACGACCTTGCACTTGCCAGGCAGGCACTTGTGCCACGGAGCTATCTCCCCAGCCCCTACCTGGGTGATGTTTAGGCGGCGGTTTCTCTCTTAACAATCCTCTGTGGAATCTTTAACGTAGAGCTGCTTACCGATGCTACGCCTCCCTGGGGCGATCACTTTCCAATACCGTCTGCTGACTGAAGGGTGAATGATAGTCATCTTGCATTCAGAGGCTGGCAGTGTGCAGTCCATCGCCCGGGCTGGGAAGCAGCTTAGCTAAGAAGGCCACCAGATGGCCCCTGCCCTGGCCTGGTGTCCTCCTCGCTTTAGCTGGGTCCAGGTGCTATTCACATCTGTGGTTTTCTTAATTTTTGTCATACACAAATCAAAGGTGCCTTGAGGTCGCCTCTGTCAATTGATTTCTGCAGCTGTTTGCTGGAATAGCCATTTATCATCCAGAGAGAATGTTTTAGGACCAACTTATCGGGGATACTATCAGTGAGTTGGGGCGGCAGGTGTGTTAGGTCAGCTAGATGGCTAAACCTTCCTATACAGATGGCAGACCCCACTGCAGCTCCCTGTGTCTCAGCTCTGGGTGTCTCCAGGGCTCCTGCTACAGGCCTGCCTTGCCTGGAGCAGCATTCTGAGATCCTGAAATAGGGGCAGGCCACTTAAAAATCCTCTCGATAGGACTAGAATACACCAAGGGGGAACATAGTGCCTTTCCTAGCAGATGTGCAGCACGTTTGTTTTTAGTCTGGCATTTCTTTAGAGGAGGAAGGAAATAAGCTTTTGAACAGAAATAAAGAAGACTGAATGCTGAGAGGGGACATGGATGCGGGAAGGTGATGGTCTTGGAGTTGGGGCATCTCATGCCATTGCTTCATTTGACAAATGCATTTCAATGAGATTTAATTGGAAACTTCGGGCCCGGCGGGATGGCTCAGTGGTCTAAAGCACCTGCTTGGGAAAGCTTGGGCGGCTTCAGGGACCGCGGTTCAATCCCCGGCACCACATGCTACGCCAGCCCTGCCCTCAGGGCGTGGGCTGAGCCGGCCATAAAAATGAGTGAATAAACAAATAAAGGTTCTGAAACAAGAAAAAGATAAATAAATAAAATAAAAAGTTCTAAAAAAAAAAATGGAAACTTCAACCTTCCCATCTGATTGGAGTATCTTCCCTCCTTGGGTCCTCACCTGCCCCAGGGGGCCAGGCTGGGGCAGAGGAAGAGAGAAAGGATAACCATCTTCACCTGATGGTTGTGGTCGTGTTCCCCGTTGGTAGAAGTTGCTGCATAGATGGCACCAGCTCTTCTACCCTTCCCTTCTCCTATCTGTGGCGATATAACCTTCTGCCTCCTGCGGCTGGGGCATCCTTTCCTAGAAGACAGCCCCCTTGGGTGGAGAGCCTCCACTCTGGTCATCTTCTTCCATACCTGCACAATCCAAAAGAAACTCCCAGGCTTGCTACCCCAGGCTCAGGGAACTGAAGTTAAGGGCTGGGCCCCTGTCAGGATAAAATGTGGACTGTTCAAGGCACAGATGGCACCTACCATGGCCAGAGAAGAGAGAACAAGGGAGCGAGAGACAGACATTGACTGATTGGCAAGGCCTTTGGAATTCCTTCTACTTGCCGGGAGATAATGGTAGGAGCTTTCCAGTGGGGGACCTGGTAAGATCGCATCAGGACTCACTTATTCGGGGGAGCCTACTCACAGTAGGCGCCATGCCTAGGGTCCACAAAAATCTTAGGAATCCACAAAAATGTTTGAATTTTTTTAAATCTGGAGGGAGAAAAATGGGCTACATCTAATAAAATGTCTTAATATGCAATGTTAATGTACTTTGTGCAATACAGTTATATAATTCATATTACCTTTTATGATGGAGAGGAAGACAGAAATGCTTAGTGCCATAAAAGCCATAGTGCAGCCCTAGAACAGACACTTCACAGCGTCTCCTGGCATGATAAATGGAGAAAGGACGCTAGAGGCAGAACTGGGAAAGCGAGGAATCAGGGGAGAGACAGGGGTGAACTTGGGGAAAGAAGCGGGAGCTACGGAGTAGCAGGTGTATCTGGTATAGAGTATGGTTAGAAAGCAGAGCCAAGGAGGCTAGGATGGAAAGAGGCACCCAGAGAGGCTCCACAGGCGGGGGTAGCTCAGTGGCTCAGTGCCTGCTGGCTTGCACGGGGTTCTGGGTGCTACCTCCAGGACTGGAACAAAAAGTGGTTCTGAGGTTTGGGGCCCGAGCATCCAGGGAGATACTGGGGTGCTATTGGCTGAGATTGAAAGGAGGGTTAGGGTTGGGGTTGCATAAGAATCAAGAGCTTCTGTGTTGGTCGTGCTAGGTTTACAGTGTCTCATGGACACAAAAATGGCCACAGAAACAGTAGCACCATCAATTGTGAGGTTCAGTGGAAAGTACATTGGATCCATGAGATGATATTGATGGATTGATTGATTGATTGTCTTTTTGAGACAGGTTCTCACTATGCAGTTCAGGCTGGCCTTGAGCTCACTCTTGTAGCCCAGGCTGGTCCTGAACTCTGATCCTCCTGCCTCAGCCTCCCAAGTGCTGGAATTACAGGCGTGAGCCACCACACCCAGCATGAGATGATATTTCAAGTCACACAGGGAGAGAAGGCTTGAGAGGAGGGCTGAGGCCCCAGCTGCCCGCCTCTATCCACAGATAGAGGAAGAGGAAATCTGTAGAACAGCGGTGAAAGAATCCAAGTAGGGAGAGGAAAGAAAAAGGATGGTAAAACCAGGTTGTGCTAAGTGTCCCTCTGGCCAGGCGGGAAGGGGATGCTACGAGGCCAGGATGACTGACCGCCACCCGAGTCAGTGCAGGCTCTGGTCTCTGAGCAGCTCAGTCAGGGCTGTGTGGGAATCAACCACCTCCTCTCACACAGACTTGGGCTGGCTTTTCCCACCAGAAGGGCTAGAACCTTGGGCCACACACTTCCTGGAGTGAGGATGGAGGGTGAGCTCCAAAGGGAAAACACTTAAAGAAGCCCACTAAGGACCCTTCTGCCTAGCGTGACATTTTCTGAAAGGCAGAAAGAGCAGAGTGACTCTTCACTGTGCTATTTCTGTGTACGTACCAAGTGTGTAAAAATACCCAGTCCTCTCTTAGTCCTGATTTATCACTGTCCCTGTCTGCAGACCACCGTAGGACTCACGGCATTGTTTTCCATAATGAGAAAGAACAGCTTTGAGAAGACTCAAGTTCCAACCCAATGAAGCAAAACTGAAGTGTTTGTGTCGGGGCGGGTGAGGAGAGTTTCAGGAAATGAAATAAACAGAGCAAGTGGCTAGAGTCAGGGAGCAGCCATGGGAACAGCAGCTTGGGCCTGATATCATGGATTTTCACCAGGAGCTCCCTGGCCTCCCAGAGCCCAGCCCTCCAGGCCCACCCCGAGGGCTCCTGTTGGCCTTCCTTGCCTCCCTCTGCCTAGCACTTACCATCCTCTTATACTTTTTTTTTTTTTTTTTTTTTTTGGTAACTGAGGATTGAACTCAGGACCTTGCACTTACCCAGCAAGCACTTATTCTACTGAGCTAGCTCCCTGCTCCCCCCTTACACTCTTTATGTTAGTTCTTTGTGTTGTTTGTCCTTCTCTGGCCCTAGAATGCAGTTTCATAAAGGTAGCTTTTGTGTTTTCTTGTTGTGCTTGGAACACTGCCTGATGTGGGTTTTCAGTACAATGAAAGTTTTCCAATGAGTGAATGATCCAGATGATGGCATTAGTGTCATGGAATTTCCACTTTATAAACTGAACTTGTTGAATGTTTCCCATCCATTTTAATAAACCTTTGAGTCACTGTCCAGCTTGATTAGTGAATTCCCTTTCTTGGGCTTATTACTATTTGCTCTACATCCAGTTTCCTGATGGAACCTATGTGGACAGGCCACTCTTGGACACCAGGATGCTGTCATTTAAAAGTAACCTGTTTTACTACTCTAGTATATTAGCCAGGCTGGTCAAACAGAGTTAGAAGAGTCCAGAGAAATACCACAGTTCTGTTTTTTCTACCCTAATAGGAAATGTGTGATGGTCAACTGTAGTGACATCAGAAAGAGTCCATTCAGTTCCTTCATGACACTTTCATCGGTCAGCTGCATTATGCCTCATTTGCTTCTTTAAACTTGCTCATGTCTAACATCCGCTTCATTCTATTCACATGAATTCTGATAAATGGTAAATGATACAACAATCTAGCAGCACAAAGAAATTGACTGGAAAATCTGTAAGACCCACTCTTAGAAAGGATAAAACGCAGTGATCATGCTTGAGTCTATAAACCTGGACATTAGTATTTGCAGTCAGATTTGTTTTCTATCCTTTGTTTTTCAAATGGTCCATTTTTGTCTGACAATGTAAGTTTTGGGTGGTGAGCAAGAGCTTTTAACTGTTTTTTATTACTTGCTAACCATAAACTTCTGTTTCCCTAGTTGTTTTCTATTTCCTTTGCAGTGTATTTTATAGATCACGTTGCCTGTGGAGCCCTGGAACCCTTTTATGTATCGTTTCTCTTAGGTACCATGTCTAAAAGCTTTTCTTTTGAAATGTTACCAATACGCCCAGAGAGTAGTTAATGATTTGGCTATTTTTTAAGGTGTTTTAGCTGGTTCTGAGGGAAAGGAAGAAAGAGCAGGACATTCTGTGAACAAAGATGGAGATTCTCTAAATGCCTGGCCAGTGTTATGGGTTTTTTTTGGCATCAGGAATCAAACTCAGGGCCTCCCAGTGGCCAGGCAGGTTTTGTGCCACTGAGCTATATCCCTGGCCCCTGGCCAGTGTTTCTTAAACAAGACTCTATTTTTATTAAAATTCCTTGTATTTCTGGCTTCCTGGTTGGCATCATATCTTTAGCTGTGACAGAGGTGTATCTGGTGGCTGAACACCAATTCCAAGCCGCTGGAGGCATCTCCCAGTGTCTCCATACGTTTGTTCTTATAATGCATTCACGCTAGAAGAAGGCTCGCCTTGATGCGTGCAGACAAGAATCCAATCAGCGCTGACTGCGCACTTGCCAGACACTTCCAGAGTATTTTGTAGCATTAATTCCTTTACTTCTCACTACAAACTTGGCAAGTATTGATTTTATCTCCATTTCAGATATGGATGGACTGAGGTAAAGCAATGTGCTGAAAGCACACAGCCAGATTTGAAATTTTTACCGCAAGAACCTCTAGAATTTGTGCTCTCGTTCTTCTACCCACAAGATGCCAGAGGCCTTCGCAGAACAGAGCCACCAGCATGGCCTGTGCTTTGTGAGAGGGGGCTGTTGGGGAAGGCAGTCCATCGCCAGAGAAGTTCAGTCCTCGATGAAGATGTCTAATTCTCCATGTAACCTCTACTCGCACACATTGTCATGCATTGTGTTATCTGGAAAGAAAATGCACCAGAAAAAAAATAAATCTGAGCACCTGTCAGCACAGCTGTTTCGCTTACCTGAAAATTCTACATCGTTAGTCCAAGAATGCCAGTCGGGTATGATTCCTTTCATGTGTGTATATGGAAAGCAAATACACTACTCTACGTTTTCACACTCTTGCCACATCATACGTATCATCAATTACAATTATTTCTAGCTGTAAACTTTCATAGCCTTCTTCACCACCTTAGGGAAGCTATCTACATTTGTGCTTTCTAACTTGTTTTGGGTAACATAAATTCTGTTTACTGTTGTGTAGTGTTTCCAGCCACTTATGAAGACTTTTCCTTTCTAAGTTGAAAAATATTTTTAAAAAAGTCAACAGTTTGAAACAGCAAACTGTTCTGCAGTTTTGGACGAAATGGTCTCGGATTTGCTCAGACTCCATAAAAGGCATTTCCTTTGCCGGTGGCCCTGAAGTTTGTTCACTATTGGACTGCCCCCTAGTGGTTCACTTAACTCATGACTATTTCTCAAACGCTAACAGCTAACAACTCCTGGTTGCTTTGAATGTTTGCTTTTAGTTTCATCCTTTTGAGCCTTCCCGCTCTGCACAAAGGGACCTCCAAGGACAGTGCCTTTGCGAGAAAGTGACCAATAAGTAAAAGGACTTAGGGGCCCAAGGACTTAGGGGCGATTGGTACGTGCTGGTGGCGATGGTGGAAAATCCTGTATTCAGCTTTGTGCTCTCGCTTTTCCGCCCTTCTGGCCACCCTTCGCTTTCTCCCTTGGACACCACTTGGAGCCCAGCAGTCTGAGAACAGGACGACGACACATGCAGTGCTGCGCCTGTGGCACGCTCATATCGGTCGTCTAAGCGGTTGGGCTCTGCCAGCCTCCGTCAGGCTCAGCTTCTTGGTTCCTTTGGGTACCTGGAGCTGGAAGTGTCCGGTAGCCTCTCCAGCATCACCTGGATGGCATAGGAAACCTCTCCGGAGCTTCAAAGGCCGGAGTGGCCTGGCCATGGCCCTGCCCTTCTGGATGCCTGCGCCAGGCCCAGAACCAGGAAACTCACCACTGCACACATGATTAACGCAAAACCTTCTTTCATCAGCGCAAGGCCAATTATGGGCTCAGCTGAATAAGGAAGAGTACCAATTCATTTTCTTCTTTTTTTTTTTTTTTCAATGTTACTATTTTTTATTTTTTTAAATTTTTTTAAAATTTAATATTTTTATTGTTTAAATTTAACAATGGTTATATTACATATTTTCATCATCAGATCAGTTTAGATTAATACATATAGATATATAAGATTGATCAAACAATTAAACATTAACCCTTTTAAATCAACATTACTTTTTTTTCAAGCTAAGTCAAAGATATTTGATACTCAGAAAGCCAGTGATGATAAGCTCAAGTACCTATGTTATAGAGTAATAGTATCACAAAGCTTTTCTGCTGGAGGGTTAAGAATGTAAGTTAACAGACCAAAAATTGAAGAAAAAGAAGGACTATGAGGATAGCCAATATTTTGTCCCTAGCCCTTCAAGGTCAATAAGGACTCAGGATATAAGAGAACCTGTACTGTAATATCCTATAACTCAGAGGTGTCCCAAATTTTCTGGTCAAGGAGATTATGGGACCTCAGAGGAAAGGGATGAATGAACTATAGTGCGTCTAAGGAAAATCACCCAGAGAAAAACATTCTCTCAGGCTTTCACAGAAAGCAAAATGGCCAAGCAATGGCCATGACTCATCCCAAAGGCTGACACTAACAACAGTTCTACAAAGTACTGTCTATGGTCCCAATTCATTTTCAAATAAAATGATTTTATAAAGAATTTTGAAGAGAAATATCTGCTTTTATCTGAATTTTAAAAGGGTATATTAAAAGGAGTTGAACCACAAATGAATGAAAAAGAGGATTCTGTTTCTCAGAAAAATAGGATGAGTCATTTCTTCCCAGAAGGATGTTATTAAGAGTGGGAGATAATTGTGCTCGTCAGGTTTTACTTACTATTTCATATTCTTACGCTTGGGAGGCAATCTGCAGGTCTCATTTATTTCACTTATGAGTATAGCCTCTAGTTGCATCCACTTACCTATAAGGGCCTCAAGTTTATCTTTCTTTATAGCTGAGTAACACTCCATCATATAAAAATGCATCATTTTTATCTGTTCCTCAGTTGATGGGGATTTTGGATCATTTCCAAGGTTTCACTATGATAAGTTGCACTGCTGCTATCAACATGGGTGCATGTATTGCTGTACTATGATGTTTTCAGTTCTTCTGGAAAAATACCCAAAAAGGGAATAAGCTGGGTTGACTGGACCTCTAACTCTAGTTTTCTGAGGAATCCGCACATTGGTTTCTCTAGTGACTGTGCTGGAGAGAAGGGAGGAAATAAAGAAAGAAGGAAGGAAGGGGGAAATAAATATACACATATGGAAGCCTGTGAGCCCAATCATTTAGATAAGATATATAGATATCTGTCTATGCATATGCAGTATACAGGATAATAGGTCTATTGAAAGGAATTGTTAATGCTTAATTTTTTGTGTCTTTTTTATTTTTTATTTATTTTTTATTTTTATTTTTATTTTTTTGTCTTTTTGAGACAGGGTCTTGCTATGCAGTTCAGGCTAGCCTTGAGCTCACTTTAGAGTCCAGGCTGGTCTTGAACTCACATCGATCCTCCTGCCTCAGCCTCCCGAGTGCTGGGATTACAGGCATGCGCCACCACGCCCGGCCATTTTTTTTCTTTTTCTTAATTCAAAAAAGATTGTATTTGGTCTGGGGAGCTAGCTCAGTAGAATAAGCACTTGCCTGGCACGCGCAAGGAGATGAGTTCAACCCCAATCCCCAAAGAAAAAAAATATGTATCTGATACAGGGTCTCACTATGCAGCTCGGCCTCATAGTGATTCTCCTGTTTTAGCCTCCCCAGCTCTGGGATTACAGTCATGCGCTACCATGCCTGGTTTCTCTTCTTAATTTTTTTTTGCCTAATGTCACATTCTGATATCTGATTATCTGAGCAACTAATGAGAACAACATGCAATGTAGCAACCAATGTTGAATTCCTATCATTTTGTTTAGTGAAATACTATTTTTATTCTCTTTATAAAAGAAAAAAAGAAGGGGAGAAAATGGAATGAGAATTTGTCAGTGAATTTTCAGGTCCATTATAGAAATTCGCTCACTCATGTGTCCAGCCAGCCAATACTTATTGCACCTCTATTATGCGCAAGGTATACATACAGGTACAGTAGAGTGGCTGCATGTCCTTGCAAAGCCTTACAGAAGTTGCGCGTCTCATCCTGCAGAGAGGTAACGAGGGGAATGACCACTGTCCTTTAGGTTCTTGTGCTGTCCTGTTGGCGCAGGGCATCAGCGTTTGGTGACTGTGGGCAATAGAGCCAGTCGGAAGGGGGGGGATTTCCAAGGCGCCTGTGCTCTTTCAGTGGAGGGGAAGCACTGGTTACGGTGCGTGACGGGGCCACGGAGCGTGGGCTGCGGTGCCAATGGAAATGCTCTGCAGCGCCAAGGCTCTGCAGTGTGGCAAAGGAGCAAATGTGTGACATCTGTGTTTCCTTCTTAATTCCCAGATCCCGGATGGAAAACCAAGGTCGCTGTCTTTCTGGGGCTGAACTGGGGAAACAAGGGAGATTTAATGCAGGAGCTATTCCTGCTACGTAAGCCAGGCAGGAGCCAGATTCCTGTCATTTTCTGGCCCTAGATTATCTACCCACTATATTGTGATGTAAAACACACTGAGGCCAGCCCTCAGTGACCTGTGTAGGAGCACTGGACTGAGACGGAAGCTCAGGTGGCCAGGTGTGGAACTGGTCATATATGTCCTCTTGTCTGTGACACCAGGCATCACTAAACTGATAAACTGGTTTCTCTGAGCCTCGGCACTGTGAGGTGGTCGTGGGGTCATCACTTTGCTCTGTGGGCATGAGCCATTGGGCTAGGTCCCAGTGAAACACCTGTATCAGCAGAGCAACTCTGCAAACAGCCTGCCCAGCTAGTGATTTCCAAAATGGGAGGACAGCCACAGCTCGCTTTAATTTCTAACAGGTCTGTCCAGTTCTTGGGAATACTAGCTGTATGGCATCATTAATCTGGAATCTAGATATTTGCATTGGGAGATTATAGAAAAAACTGTCAAAACATAACTTATGCCCTGATTTTGTGCTACCAAGTAAAATTAATTTATTGCATTTATTGAAATAAAAGAGAGTCTCCCATCTCTGCCACCTTCTATTCCTTACAGTATTCCTTCTATGTAACCCAGTATAACCATGGTGGAGAACAGTATGAAGGTCCCTCAGAAAAGTGAAAATAGGTGTATCTCATGATCCATCTCTCCTGCTCCTGGGGAGAGAGCCAAAGGAAATTAAGTCAGTGCTGCACACAACTGCACACGCTCCTGGCTACACTATTAGTACCAGCGAAGGCAGGGAAGCCTGGTGAGTACCTGTGATGAATAACTGAATGAGTGAGTGAGTGAAGTGTAGTATATACAGACAGGGGAGTATTGTTTATTGATAAAGAATAAAAGCCTGTTTTGTGGCAAATTGGATGGAACTGGGGTCATTATGCTAAGTGACATAAAGGAGATGTGCAGAAGGATGAGTACCACTTACTCTCTCGCCCATGCAAAAGCTAAGGGGGCAACAGGGAGCCTGAGTGTGAAACGCTGGGAAGTGCGGGAGAGAGGCAGATAAAGGCCGGCCGGCTGGTGAGTGTGTGCTGTGTGCGTGCACTGAAATCCCGCACAGGGCCCCGCTAATGGGTGTCATTAATACCTGTTCATCAAAATTAAATGTTACAAGTTGCATTTGAACTGAATGTCCATACTATTTTTTGAAGTTTCTTTCAACCTTGACTTTCCTTGTATATTTTTAAATCGCTTTTCTTAATCTGGCATTTAAAGCGTATAGTTTGCATCCTAATTAAGTGCCTCTCTGCCCCTCCTAATGAGCATGGCCACTGCCTTCATAATCGTGCCTGCTTACAGTTATGTATTGCTTTTCACAGTTCATAAAGCACACATTCATGATCTCATGACTCTGGCAGAAGCCCAGGAGCCAATAAAGCAGTTATTATGCACATTTTGCAGGTGAGAGAAGACTAAATTTGAATCATTCTCTCCAGGCTGCTAAGCTCAGTGGTTCAGTTTGAAATGGAAGCCAGCTCTCCTGGTGCTGAACTTTGTACTTCGGCACTACCTTTTTGTTTCTATAATGTATTTGGTTGTTGCAGGGTCTCACTACACAGCTCAGACTCTTGTTGATCCTTCTGCTTTCAGTCTCCCCAGTGCTGGGATTAGAGGCGTGCACTATCACACCCAGACTCTGGCCAGCTCAGCCTGCCCTAGGGGCAGGGCTGGCATGGCATATGGTGCCAGGGTTCAAACTGTGGCCCATGAACTTGCCTAAGCTTGCCTAAGCAGGCGCTGTAATCTGCTGAGCTATCTCGCTGGCCCCACTTTGGCACCATCTTACACCTCCTTACAGGAATGGCGACAGATCACACAGGACTTGATTTCTCATAAAACTTTGTACAATGTAAACAAACAGATAAGTGAGCTATAAGGCAAAGCATGTAATGAAATTCATGTATGTGGGTGTTAAACAGAGTTTTTGTGCTGCAAGATGATCCTTCCCCCCAGCTTTCTGAGGTGGATGGGTATCCCTGGACATGTTTCAGCGTTCTACCAGAAGCAAATGGATCTTAATGGATACATAAGTGAGCTGGAGGGGTGGCACCATATTCCAGATCCTGGAAATATAGCAGTGAGTGAGGCAACAGGTGCCTTCCTCCGTGCCACTCTAAGTCAGCTGGGAGAGACAAACCTCATATGAGCAAGGCCAGCTGCATCAGAGAAGGATAACAGTGTTGAAGGAAGGGCTAGAGAGCGGTGATTCTGACCGTCTAGGCCAAGGTTGCCTTCTTGAGCAAATGCTCTTTACTGTGTTAGAAGAAGGGGGTGGTGGGGTAGGCAGGAGGGGTTCTAAGCGGAGTGAGTGACGTAAGCAGCAAACGCCAAGCCGGGTGCTTAAGACACACAGAGGATTCCCATGCAAGAGCAGAGAAGCAGGTGTTACGCTAGGATGCAGCTGGGCCTTCCAGACTGGCAAGGAGCCAGGACTGTGCCAAAGAGACCCAGGTAGGAGACTTTGTGTTTGGCAATTTTCACTCTTTGGAATGATCAGAGAAGTGCAAGACTAGAGGCTGGGAAGCCGCTCGATACGATCCCAGGTTGCTTTGTATTAAAGCGAAGGATTCAGAACGAGCAAAGCTGAAACACAGGCTTCCACAGCGGTCCTGTGTCTCCACGTTGCACTCACATAAAGGACACTGAAAATGGTGGTGTCTGCGGCAGCTGCGTGCAGAGTGGTCTTTTCAGCCGCTCTCTGGATGGTGTCCTAGGGAAGGCTGGGGAAGAAGGAGCAGGAAAGAGGTCAGAATCCCAGTGTCCCCTTCAGGGGCACACTCCAGAGACTTAACTTTGTTCCCCAGGCCCCACCTCCGCAAAGCTGTACTTCTTCCCCTCAATCTCCAGGCTGCCATGCAAGCATGTAGCATGTGGTCTTTGGGAAACACTGAAGACCCTCAACCCTGACAAACCCCATTATGTTGCTATACCTCGTAATTTCTAGCAATTGCTGGTATTTATGAAATGCCTGTTATTTGCTTGCCATAGAGCTAGGCAGAGCTTCTGCATAAATTATCATATATATGATATATATCATATATGCAATATATATATATATATATATATATATATATTGCATCCTTTATTTGCAATATTTTTGTCTGAGTTTTAGATAAGAACATTGAAAACTAGAGTTGCTAAGGAACTCATTCAGGGACACAGAGACTGTAACATACGCAGGCTCATTCGAGTCTTCTGCAGGTGTGGACCATAAGGCACAGTGTTGGAGGCCCTCAGGCCTTTCAGGACTATAACAAAGAAGCTGAAACACAAAGTACAATGGCTCTACATCACTGTAGAGAATTTATAATATCTAAATCAATCCAAAATAAGTTGTACAACTTTACTAAGCTCTGTCAATTTTATTAATGTTTTCTCTAGGGTTTGCTGGTATCTTCATTAAGTGTGAAAACTTTATTAGAATATGATTACAACGCAAACTATTATGTTTCCTTTAGGGAAGGGGTGTGTGACTGTGAAATCTCATAATCAATTTTGATTTCTTCTCCTTGGATCCCTTCCCCACCCCCAATCATCTGCCTTTTTTGTTTCCTATAATCTCCCCTGTATTTTACTCTTTTTATTTGTATTTTTAAAAGTTAAGTTTTTTTCACACCGCAAGAGTTCTAGAACATGTAGAAGGATTTTCCAGAAATTATAGAAAATTCTAAAGTAAAGAATTTACTTGTCATCAAAGTATTTCAAAAGGAAAAATCAAAAAGTTCTTTCAAAAAAACTTACATGATAGGTATCTGCCCTTTAGTGTTTCGTTCTAGACACCAAATGTGAGAGCCTGGGTTTGCTGAGAGCTAAAATAGCCACTGGCTGGTGGCACCAGCCTGTGTGGGCTTCTTGTTTCAAATATTTTTAAACACTTCACCCGAATAGCATTGCTGTCCTCAGCAGCAGCATAAGGCTTTGCCAGGTAGAGAAAAATGGGGCCTGGGTTTGTTTCCCACGAGGTGTGGCAAATACATAGCTTGCTTTGCTGAGCTCTGTGACATGGGGCTCTGGGCACTCAGACACCACACAAGCATTGATGTTAACCCCTGAATTCCCTCTGCATTGCCAGGGAAAGCTCTGCATGGAAAATGTAGCAGAGCTCTTTCTCCAATGCCTAGAAAATAATGTAGACTTCAGGGGTAATGACCAGAAATTGAGACGTTTTGCATGGTAAATGTAGATAACTCAGCTCTAAGAAGGGAGTCTTGGTCTGGGGCAGGGATTTTCTGAGTAGAGAGGCAGGACAAGGAAACTCGGGAGCAAGGAAACTCTTAATTCCTGGCCTTTTCTTTTTCCTTGTTACATTTATTACTTAGCATTATGCCATATCGCTTACTTACTTTTTTAAACTTCCTGCCTTTCTCCTCCCACTGAGTACACATGCCACAGTGGCAAGTCTACATGTATGTTTAGTTCTTGCGACGGGTGTTCAATTGATACCGGTTAAGTAGGTATTGCGCGTGCATTTTCTGATCGCCATCCTCTGTCTCTGCCCCACTTCCAACCATCCCCCGGGGCTCATCTGCAAGCCACGCGCCTTGTGTAGCTTGAACTCCGCTCCACACCTGCGGACTTCAGCCGCCCGCTGTCCCTTCCTTCTCGGACCTCCGAAAGCACACACTTTTCTGTTCCATTTATTCACACCTAGCTGCACTGCCCTGCGTCCAGTGGGAGCACCGGCTTGGGAGGCAGACAGTCTGCTCTCGGGGCCTGGCTTCCTCCCTTTCCCACTGGGAGACACAAGCCAGCAGTGAAGGTGTGAATTACGTAAGTACTCGGGGTAAAATGCCGCCATACAGAGAAGGTTCAGCACCCGGTGGGCGGGCCCCACAGCTGGCACCAAACGACATAAGAGCATCCTTTCTGGTAAGTGAAATAAATCAGATCCGCTCGTGCAACCACTGCATTATCTTGCTAGTGTGGGAACTTGAAGGAGTCATGGAAACCTAAAGGGCACAGCAGCTGCTGTGAAAGGGAAAGAAACTTCAATGGGAAGGAGAAACTGGAATGGGAAGGACCAGCGAAGGAAGGGAAACAGATGTTCAGGTACACATGCAGAGTAGTTGGATAGCTGTATTGTCGGTTTCTGTTGGTCTTGTGTTGTTTTGTTTTGCTTTGTATTTTAGCACAGGGTCTACAGGCCCTACAGGGTCTCACTACACCCATCGGACTCATAGTGATCCACTTGTGTTCAGCCTCCCAAGAGCTGTGACTACAGGGCGCGCCGCCGCCGCGCACGGCGTGCCCCGCTGCGCGTCACTGCGTCTGCCTAAGGGGCTTTAACCCACAGAGCTATTTGGCCAAAGGAGCAGTCAATGCTTAATTTTTTTTATTCTAATTGTTTTCTTCCCCTTGAATTTCTCTTATCTTCTTCTTCTTCTTCTTCTTCTTCTTCTTCTTCTTCTTCTTCTTCTTCTTCTTCTTCTTCTTCTTCTTCTTCTTCTTCTTCTTCTTCTTCTTCTTCTTCTTCTTCTT